>JAXIVJ010005171.1:5000-76354 GCA_036785665.1 Chirona hameri | reverse complement strand
TACCTGGGCATAGACCCAGAGTCAGTAAATACGAAACAGTGATGGTCAGCGTTTAAGCGGCGGGCCACCGGCGATATGACGACAAACTCCTGATACGCGCTTCTTTGATGTCAAGGTAGTCTGTGGCGCCACCAGTCACCACAATTCACTGGTGGCGCCACCTGTGGTAATGGCCATAGTCCTGTGAGGCCGCGGAGCGTTCAAAGTACTTATTGGTTCTCAAATAGGGGTAATTGCCTCAATTCGGGTAATGGCGGGCGGGGATAATGACGATTAATCAGTTTTGAGAGAAATTCTGACTGATCAGTTGAGTGGCGGACAATGCTTATGATTCTATGCCAGATTCTGTTTCTCTCGTTTAATGCTTTATTTGTAGAATGTTGTAGTGTACCTCTGCAAATAATTCAACTTCCAGTCTTCTCAATCTGATATATGGAATAATAAGTCATTCTGGTCATCCAACAAGGAAGCCACTAGCTTTGCATCGGCACCAATAAGCACAACCGACACCGGGGCAAAGAGCGCGATACGCAATACACTTATACTTATATGTCTGGCCATAGATGGCACTAGTAGCAAACGCCTGAAGGTATGCTGTACCGCACTGCTTGAAGCTTAGGTCTGCGGAGCGGCCCAGTCATTCAGATCACCGAAAGAGGCAACCGTGCTCTTGGTGCTGGAAACCACTGGTTTAAGGACTAGAGATGAAATGGTTCTATGTATATTTTGCATGCTATGTATTGCTATGTATTTGTATATTGTGCTATGTAATATACCATTTCTCAATCTATACAAAATATTGTCATCATCTTGCATTTAAATCTCTGAAATTGGTCACCAACCATTATCCTCTCTCCGTGGCATCGGTCCACTTCCCACAGGTCCTTCGACTTCCGCCTTGCCGACTCCTCCTGATGAAAGCTCTTCCCTCTCACCTCCTGCTGAGACTTCAGCTTCCTCATCAAGCTCATCGGAGTGGTACAAGGGCCACAAATTGGACAACGCGTGCTGCTGCAAAACAACCCCTGCCTTACAGAGACAAAGGCGAGAATGAACAACAAACTTCGGTTCCTTCATGACCTGCCAGACCTGCAAGAAGCATGAGACGGCGGCTGTGAAGATGGCATCAAACGGCAAAGTGTGCATGGCCGACCGGGTCAGAATCGGTGACAAACAGCGACTGCAGCGAGTGGTCAACCACCTGCTGGGACAGCCTCACGCTGCGGCCGTAGAGGAGGAGCGTATACAGAGAGTGTGGTTGGAGAGCCCCACTGACCACCCGTGGCACAACATCACCAAGAAGGCAAACTCTCATGTTATCGGTCTGCTGACACAGCTGGCGGTGGATGTATACAACGACAGCCTGTTCGAGACGCTGACGGCATGGTCGTGGCCCGCCCGGTCTCTCGCCAGCATGCATGCCCAGCGCGTTCTGTCACTGGAGACTGACAACCAGCCGTTTACTCCCCTGACGCCTCCAGCTGCTTCTCTTCAGTACAGGTCGCCAGACGCTTACAAGGAGATGCTCGACATCATCAGCGCCATGGAACGGGATCGGCTGGGAGAGCGGCTACAGAAATGCCTTCTGTACTCGATCCAAGTAGACGGATCTGTGGACCGCACGCAACGTGACAACAAGTTCATAACGGCACGCACGCTTCGTCAACTTCGTCAGCAACTTCGTCAGCACCTGGAACGCGACATAATGACCATGTGGTGCGTCTGTCACCGCTCAGACTTGGCCATGGAGTCGGTCGAAGACGCAGTGGACGAGGTGCGGCAATGGAAGGCAGATATGACCGGCCTCTTGACGTACTTTCGTACTTCAAAGAGGCACACCAAGGCTCTGCGAGACTGTGGTGAAGTCCTGGCATTCCCACCATTCTTCGAAGTGCGCTTTGCAGAGCATCTCCATCAGTGCTGCCGTGCCATTCTCACCAACCTCGAAGCGTGTCGGAGCGTGTGGCAGGCTGTCGCCGCATCAGGCACTGACAAGAAAGGCGCGGCTCGAGCCACTGGCATGCTGAAGAAGTGGCAGGCCGGTGGTCAGACTCTCCGGCTCACAGCTCTGTTGCACGACATCAGCGGCGTCATGTCTCGCTTGCAGAAAACTCTGCAGAAGAGCGAGCTGACTGCCGGACGTCATACAGGCCAGAGACTCGGCGCTCCTGCAGCTCCAGCTGATGAATGACGGCCCCCTTCCCGGAGGAAAAGAAGAGGAGCAGGCAGCAGCAAGTGCTGACGACTGCTCAGGACCAAGCAGCCGCCGGCAGATTGTGAACGCCAACGTTCCCTCTTTCAGGAGCTACTCGGC
Source organism: Chirona hameri (assembly GCA_036785665.1). NCBI lineage: Eukaryota > Metazoa > Arthropoda > Thecostraca > Balanomorpha > Balanidae > Chirona > Chirona hameri. The sequence continues at coordinate 74,040 of JAXIVJ010005171.1, read as the reverse complement.
TGTCCGGAACGACACGGTCCAGAGTATCATCAACTTCTGGGCGAGCGGCTGGAGATCGAGCAGGAGGAGCTGGTCAACATCATGTTGAAGCTGGTAAGCGCAGCTTCAGTGCGGGACTTCCTGCGAGCAGGCACGGAGCTGACACGGGGAATTTTCGGACAGGCTGGTGTGGAGGACCTCGTAACGTCCACCTGTGACCAGTGGTCTGCTGTGTTCTGCCCGAGACGGAGCAGCCACCGTGGGAGGAAAGCTGCGACTAATGTTTTCCGCTGCGTCAGGTACATGTAAGAAGCTCCTTGGGGGTTTCATGACACTAACCCCGCACAGCATGGGCACGGAGCGCGCGGTTTCGCACTTCAACGCAATCAGGTCCCAGCACCGGCTCAGGATGGCAAACAGCACGGTGAACGCCCGTCTACTCCTGGCTCTCAACGGCGTCGGCACCGCGGCGTTCGACCCGAGGCCGGCCGTGGCACGGTTCCTGAGTGTCAAGGACAGGCGTGAGCGCGCTCCAACTCTCACCGTTTACACCGAGCGGGTCTTTGTGGCCAAGTTTTTCCGCAGTAGTGGCAATGTTTAGTACGGTTCGTGTTTACAGGCCATAAGATTGTGTGCAAGACACTTCACAAGCACATATCTGAGAATGTGCAATGTGAAATTGTGCAGGCACAACCAATATGATCATTGTGAGCGAATGTCACAGCAGCGTGAGCCAACGGATCGGTATTGAGCGCTATGAACACTTGCTATGCCTCGCTTTGCGACGGATATTTTTTAACGTATCTTTTTCATGTGTATATTACAGCTGTATTGTTGCATTACCCTCGGCCAGTTGCATAATGATTGATGAGGCTCTTCTTGACGCTTGATGCAGTGAAGCCAAACCAAATTAAAGAGATCCCGAATCTGGGCAGACCGACGTACATATATATGCCTGACTTTCTGCGATCTGCACTAAATATGTTGTACGTCGCACGCCATATTGTCAGCCCATACATCGGGTTATATGCGGTACAGCATAACTTCAGGCGTCTTCTACTAGTGCCATCTAGACGGATGGGATATAATAAGACATATACATCTGTACTTACCGTAAATGTACGGTTTCAACATTTAATGACACGTGAGCTCTAGCACAAACTGGGCATCATTTAATATCCACATATTTGTGTAAGTTCACTGCAATAATTCGACGATACTAGAACAAAAACTGGGATATAGGTATAACGTGAGTGGTGTGTTATCACCAAAGGAATCACCCATAGTTTAATTAGGAGTTTACAAAACATGCGTGCATTAATATTCACTCCAGCGGCCAGCCCACCCAGTCAAATTCCCTTAGACGAGTCCCTGCCGGTAGCAGGCTTTGTTAATGACGTCACTGGTGCCATTCTTGTGTAGCATTGCAAAATATATCTGATTTTGAGTTGAAAGCTAATTAAAGACTTATTCAAATTATTGTTTTTAAGTTTGAATTTTCTTGTTAATCATTATTAAAGGTATTTTATCACTGTATTTCATTGTAGTTGACACTTCAGAAACTTGTGACGTAATAATATTGTATCCAATATGCATTTTCCTCACCTTTTGCTACTGTGGCGCAGTGCCGAGTGCTTTGCGAATACTAGCTTGCCTGGGGTTCAATTCATTCCGCCCTTATTTTATTCGAGTTGGTATAGTTTGCATGTTGTTGTTATTCATGACTTATACTGATAGTCAGTCATGCATCACGGATGCTTCACGGATTGCTTCACGGATCAGAGCGCTGCTCGAACGCACGCTAGTAGCGCTTTCGTTCTCCATGGCAACCAGGCGTGAGCCAATGAAAAGCCAGAACGTATTCCCTTTCTGGCTTTTGATTGGCTGACGCCTGGTTGCCATGGAGAACGAAAGTGCTACTAGCGTGTGTCCGAGCAGCGCTCAGTTTGATCGGAAATGTCACAGAGCCTCCAAATATGCCGCACTCGATGTAAACAATGGTAGGGAAGGACGAATTTGTCAATGACCTTCATGAAGTACACAAGGTACTTGTTTTGTATTTTTTCCAAACTTGCAACTTTGAATTTGAGAATAATTTTATTTAATTCTTAAATTTAAATAAAATAATTTTAAAACCATAACGGTAGCCTAAGAAATTGTTGCTAACAAAATCAAAAGGTCATTATTTCCCTTTAAGTAGAAACTGATTTGCCTTCATATTTTCGCGAACCGATGGTTCATCCGGCACTTCAATCACCCCCTTCACACTAAAAAAATCAGTGGCGACGCTAGTGACATTCCCCCAGAGAAGATGATCCCAGCCATCAGGATGAATCTGGAACAGACGGTACTGGAGAGATCATCAGCTGTGGCCTGTTGATTTTTTTCCCGTGAAGCTTTTTCACACGGCTGTGTTTTTGAATTGATAAAAAGAGAAACACTCTGATATGTGGCTGACGTAAAGAACGATGCACTGTTCGGCCTGCACGACAGTGAGCTAAGAGGCTGCTATTGGAGTTTTGTTTTTCTCTGGGTATGACCGCCTTCCCCGTGGTGGCAGCTCCACTGCAGTTGAGCTGTACTGTTGCACTGATACGAAGCAAGGATGTGTACAAGGTCTTAGTGAAAGTGATCTCCAGAGGGAAGTCCATGAAGATAAAGGTCTTTATTTGTGTACAAGACAAAGACAAGGACACTTTGGGTGACTTTGAATATGTTTGTTATTTCATTGGTAGTATTTATTTATTTATCTATTGATCACCACAGATCAATACACCCACTAATAGGTGGAGTCGGGGAAACAATACAAACCGAATACACACGAAAATATACAATACGAAAACACTAAAATAACATAACAACCAACCATCAATCAGCCAACATCAGACGGGATTGTCTCTTACATATTTTATCACACTTGTTCTGAAGCAAGCAAACGTTGCGTGGAACGGGATCAGCAGCTTGGAATCTTTCCACATGTGCAATTGAATCCCAATACAGCCAGTCGGAATAGCCCTCGCGTTAGTGGTCTCTTTGTTAGCCTTGTGAGCGAACGGGAACAGAATCAGTTGCGATGGTCCCGGCCCTGGTTCAACGCCGTGGTTACGTGGAGTGGGAAGCAGCCGAGCAGAAAGGCGGAGTGGCGGAGTCGGATTGGAATAGGATCAAGTATAGGAACATGAACTGCTCCACTGCCTAAACAGATCTCTTAATTGCCCCCCCCCCCCCCGGTCGGTTTCCACGTGCCCCGAGTCATGTCTGCCACGTCAGTCGTCACTAATGAAGAAAGCAGCGTGGGAAGCAGTAGAGGTGTAGGAGGTTGTAAAAACAGAAAAAAATGTCTTTGGATTTCTCAAAATTTTGAATGAAAAAAAACCTCAAAAATCCGAGATGGCAGTTTGATAGCCCGGTTCGATTGTCAGTAATTTGATTTAATACAATTTAGTTCATCTCAAATATCGTACCTTTGACAGCGGTTTCCGCAAACCCATTATTTTGCAACAAAAAACGAAGAAACATTGACGTCACTCTGACGTCATTCCCGGTGACCTATCATAGGCTCATATTTTTCATTTTTGCCAACATGTGTAGAATTGGATGGGAGAGAAGTTACTACAAGTTTAGTGACGATACGGGTGTTTGTTTAGGAGTTATTTGCAAAATAACGGGAGGGGGGGGGGGCAAAAAATAGCCCCCCCCCCCATAACTCGCGGGTTAACAGGGGGGCCTTGTCAGACCCCCCCGTAGGCGAAAGTGAAAAAAGCTCCCGTAGGGAGAGGATTAATCCATCACCGAAAATGACACTTTCTCATTGACTTCCATGTTAAAGCATCACCATTTATTTCTCAAGCTTTTATCCTAACCTAACCTAACCTTCACCTCACCTCACCTCACCTCACCTCACCTCACCTCACCTCAACCTCAACCTCACCTCACCTCACCTCACCTCACCTCACCTCAACCTCACCTCACCTCACCTCACCTCACCCTCACCTCACCTCACCTCACTCACCTCACCTTCACCTCACCTCACCTACCTAACCCTTGGAGCCAGTTTTAGCATATTTTTAAAGAAGTCCATCGGCCGAAGCCCGAAATCCTCAATATGTGTGACGTTTTGGTGATTTTAAGTCATTTACGGTGATAAAGTTAGTTATTCGGTGATGGGATTAATGTATTGCCTTACTAAAGTAATGCTGTTTGGTTCTCGCCTAATTTGTTTGCCTTGTGCATGGGGTGGAGAATCCTATAGGGCAGCCCCGGCTGCGGCCGGGGAAACCTCAAAGTTGCCTCGGCGGGGCCGGGGCAGCCATTTTTGTAGAGACTTTTTTTGCAAGACCTTAGTTATTATTTAAAAAGAATAAAGGGGCAGCCATTTTTTAGAGACCTTTTTTTGCAAGACCTTAGTTATTATTTAAAAAGAATAAAGAAACGCAAATATAATCCCAGCATAAAAATTCATACTTGGTACGACTATCTGTGAAAAATAGGGGTAAAATTGCGCTTTCGGTGCGCTTTCGAAATGGGGGGGGGGGGGGGAGTCAAAGGAGGCTGAGCCTTGCCAACTTTGTCTTAGTGAACACCTCGGGCAGGTCAGAAAACTTATATTTTCGGGGGAGGCACAGTTGGGGTCGCTATCTCCGGTCTAAAAGAGGCATATTGTCCGATCTAAAGGGGTGCCGCCGGCACTCACGACTCAAGGGGCGTCACCTGCACTCGAGAGTGGCACCTTCGGTGTCCAGACGCCCAGGAGAGGCGCCCTCAATCGTGATTCCCCCCGCATGTCCATGAAGTTAGCGACGGACTCGGATTCGAATTCAGCGTCGAGTAGCGATTCGCTTCACAATGTGGTGACAGGTCAATTGGGGCACGCTGATCACGAAATGGCATTCATTTTGACATTCACGGTAATCTTAGCCGAAGTTATTGTCCGATCGCCAAAATAATGGTCTCATTCGATTACTCGGGTCAGTATATAGCCGTAGCCTTCGCAACCTCACTCGTAGCAAATGACATTGGCCCTCAATTTCAAGATCAATGGCGATTGGATTAAACTTCGGGTCGTTTTGAGTCCTTTGACCTTGAAATTGAGGGTCAAGGTCATTTTCCACGAGTGAGGTTGCAAAGGTTACAGCAGATACTGACCCGAGGAATCTAATGAGACCACCGTCACTAACTTCACGGACCGCCACGTGCCCCCTAGGGCCCCTTGGTTGCGCCCCTGTCCTCGGCCGGGGCAACTTTGAAAACAATTATCCACCCATGGCCTTGTGAGTTGTGGGAAATATCAAATATGTTATAAGTATTTTTATATCTCACTGTAATATATAAAAGGACCGGACCTGGACCATCACCAGGAGGAGGTGCCTTTCTTGCAAGAAATGGCTAGTTGCTGAATCACACCATTTATGTACAACCTTAATATTGATATTGGCTGATTATTGTTGTGTGAGCTACCATGAGGTAGTCTTTGCCTACTTTGACCCAACATGATACTTTCAATTTGTTTAAGATTTCACACCTCGCTGTTGCTAAAATACGTCAGTAATGAGGTATTACAACCTATGTTCATTCTAAGGTGTTAAACTTCAATTTTGCACATACTTCATTTTCATCATTAGTCGCTTTTACTAACCCCCCCCCCCCCCCTCCCCCCGTTCGCCGACCCAATTACAACCCCAACGAAAAACAAAAAGTTCCGCTCTGCCACTAATAGGTGGAGTCGGGAAACAATGACAAACCGAATGCACACGAAAATATACAATACTAAAATACTAAAATAACATAACAACCAACCATCAATCACCAACATCAGACGGATTGTCTCTTACATATTTTATTCACACTTGTTCTGAAGCAAGCAAACGTTGCGTGGACAGATCAGCAGCTTGGAATCTTTCCACATGTGCATTGAATCCCAATACAGCCAGTCGGAATAGCCCTCGCTTAGTGGTCTCTTTGTTAGCCTTGTGAGCGGACGGAACATGAATCAGTTGCGATGGTCCGGCCCTGGTTCAACGCCGTGGTACGTGGAGTGGGAAGCAGCCGAGCAGAAAGGCGGAGTGGCGGAGTCGGATTGAAATAGGATCAAGTATAGGAACATGAACTGCTCCACTGCCTAAACAGATCTCTTAATTGCCCCCCCCCCCCCCGGTCGCTTTCCACGTGCCCCGAGTCATGTCTGCCACGTCAGTCGTCACTAATGAAGAAAGCAGCGTGGGGAAAGCAGTAGAGGGGAGAGGAACAGGGGTCAGGTACCGGGCACACGGCAATAGGTGCGCGGGGGGGGGGAGGGGAGGGGACGGCTGGCGGAGTGGCGCCTGGTCACTACTACTAAGCTTCGGTGCATTGCATATGTGTTATTTCATTGGTAGTATAGGAATATTAACTGCTCCACTGCCTAAACAAATCTCTTAATTGTCAACCCACGGTCGCTTCTCCACGTGCTCCGAGACATGTCTGTCACGTCACTAATGAAGAAAGCAACGTGGGAGCGTAGTAGAGGGGAGGAACAGGGGTCAGGTTACCGGGCACACGGCAATAGGCGCGCACGCGGAGGAACGGCTGGCGGAGCGGCGCCTGGCCACTACTATTACTCTCGGATCCCCTGGTCAAAACGGGACCGTCCCGTTTAGAGGCTGTGCCTCTATATTTCGAAAACGTCTGAAGTTAGAGGGCGGAAGTTTTCTAAGCTGTGTTAGGACGTGTCTCTCTCTGTGACCAGAAAACTGTTGATCCAGCCCATCTAGAACACACCTTGGTACTTACTTAATGAGTTAACTATTATATTTATGCATTACTATTCAATATGTATATGTTTAATTTTCAATAATAAATCATCACAATTAATAATTAATTATAGAATAAGAAATTCGTAGAATACATCCGTTGCAGACTATGGTCACAAGCGGATCCAGGGGCGGGGGGGCATTGCGGCCATGGCCCCCTCTAAACCGTCTGAAATCGGCACAAAATTGACACATTTCCTGATATGGAAGACAATCAAATCAACTTTACAAAGGAAAGTTGTTTAAAATCAGCTATCAATGCATAACCAAGCGAAATCCGATCAGTTTTCAGAGTTGTGTGATATTTTTGGGGGAATCACCCCCCCCCCCCCCCCAACCACCGTTCTGGATCCGCCAATGACTATGGTAGTAGTAGTACCATAAGCTAGTACCATGAGGTTTACCGGAATGGGCCGGTAATCGCATATCGAAAGGTGGCATCTAACGCCCATCCTCGTCGTGAGTGATTTTCTTGGCCTTTGCAACAAGTGGCGTAGTGTCAACGCAGCATCAAACTTAGCTTTAGATTTACCATTCGCTTTTCTCACGGTCTCGATGTGACACTCCCCACTCCGTCGGTCAGCACCGCTCACGCCCATAGGCGTAGGAACGTTTCAAAAAGTGTGTGTGGGGGGGGGGGGGAGGGGGGCAGAGCGGTGAGACTTCGAAAAGCCAATCAATAGCTTGAATACATACCATAAATACAAATTATCTCATTTAAGGAGAATAAGTGTGAATGAGACCATATTGAGACATCATTACCTCGTAATAGTATCGTTTATTTGATTATACTAATAGGTATCTTATTGACATCTTGAGATTAATCTTTTTTTAATTTGAAATATGAGAAGCGAGCATATTTGTCTTAACATTTTAGACAGAAGTAAAAAGTTTTAAACAATGTCAGCCTAAGAAAGATGAGAAAGGCTCCTTATGAGGGTTCGTCATTTCCAACCAGATAGATTACGAACTCAAAACCATATCTTAACCAAATGAACGGTAGTCAACACAACATGCAAAATGTGTCTCAGTTTTTATCTTCACTACCATATGAGCAATATCGTCCCTTCATTTAGACATCCACCGTCGCATATACGTGCACCAGCCCCAGTCTCCGCCACATTTCACCAGTGTGTGGGCGCGGCCCCAAAACTAGATGCACTAAGATACACGTATATATTATCAGAAGGCAGCACTGCATGCCAGTCGGCGCCAGTCGGTGCAGCACCAGTGCAGGGCGCACGGCATCCTAAAGGAAATCGCGGCGGTGGCAGCCTCACCGAAACACAGGGATCAGCCGAGTATTGTAAGAGGGGGCAACACCGCCCCCTGAACACGGACAACACAGGCGGTGCTCACCATCCAGCAGGGTCACATGTTATAGCACGCTACGGCGTAACCGCGGGCATGAAAAAACAGCGTGCGTCACGGAAAGCCTACACTAAGAAGCAGCAATGTATTTTAAAAGACGCGACCAATATTTCCGCTACTGGTTAAACAAAAGCGAGAAATTCAAGAAAACTTATGAATTAGTAGCAGACGTTCAACTTCACCTTACTTAACGCAAAAATGTAACAAAAGTTCGAAACAACTCACACTGCGTACCTGTTGAGTCTATCGCCAAAACATACACCAAAACACAGGGGACAGCAGCTGAGATCATCGGAGCACAGGGGTCCAGCGTCGCTGGTTACCGAAGTTACTGTGTACCGAAGAAGAGCCGACGGCGTTCGTTGGCTGAGATGAACTCGTCGTGGATGGCACCGATGTCCAGCTCGGTCCGTCCGATGGCGATGGATGGTGGCCAGTAGTGTCGCATTCAACCGCACCTGCCCCATGGTGGTGCGGGAGGAAGGTTTTCGTTCTACGGAGGGGTCGAAAATGACCTTTCCGAGGTGGCGGTCGTGCTGGCAGAGTATAGTCTTGTATATTGACTATAGTCTTGCCAGGGTCAGTACCTCGCTCATCATCTGACAGAAGACGCTGCCACCAGTCTTCCTCGCCTTCTGCAGCGCCTGGCACACTGAGTGGACGTTCAAGCCCGTGGTGTCACTGGCCTCGGCGACATGTGCGTCAGTGGCGCACACGATGTCCGGCAACATCTTCAGCTGGACCTCCAGCCGCGCCAGGTCCAGATCTCCGCCGTACAGCTCCCGCACGACGTCTGGCACTGTGCAGGCCTTCCCCGCAGCAGCGTCTTCCAGCAGGTGTTCAACCTCAGCAGCCTTGTGCAGGGACGGCTGGCTGAACCGTTCTGCCAGCTGCGTATCCAGCAGGTCCAGCAGCTCGAAGAACTGGCGGCGGTAGAGAGACATCGGATCGGGATCGTGATGTTCATCGCCTCCGCCCAGCCGCTTTGGGATTTTCCGCTTCCGGGGGAGCTTGGGCTCTTCCACGCGTTCCTCGCCGTCTGCTGCCGCTTTGGCCGCTTGGTAAAGCGACTCAAACGACTCCTCTGTCCGCATACGGCGGTACTGCCAACGGACGTGCTCCACTGCCTCAGCCGCCGCCTGAGCCGTGGCAGATTGAAGGACGCGGGAGAGGTCCTCCGCCACGGAAAAGACCCCAAGGGAGACATGCAGCCCCCAGTACCGTGCCGAACTTCTCCATCACAGCTTTCATCCCTCCTGCTCGCTGAGTGGTCGTCACTTGACGAGGCGTTGACCTCCTCCAGCGTGTCCAGCAGGGCCGTGTAGTTGCTGAGCACGCTTATCAGCGAAGCAGTGCGCCACGTCCAGCGTGTCGGGCACGGGGGGCGCAGCGATACCTCACCTGACCCGGCCTGCTGAGCTATCACACGCAGGACCTCGGACGTGCGCGGCGAGTTTCTTATGAACAATGTCACCCCGTTGGTGATGTCCAGAGCGTCGCGCACGATCTTGTGGCGACGTGAGGCCTCCTGCAGCACAAGATTGGTGCAGTGAGCCAGGCAGTGGACGTGAAGGGCGGAGGGACACTCCTGCTCGATCCTGGTCGCCACTCCTTTGAGCCGTCCCTGCATATTCGCAGCAACGTCGTAGGCTTGGCCGAGGCACGACTCCAGCGGCAGCTGCATGTGCAGGAGTGCGTCCTTGATGGTTGACGCCAGGGTTTCTCCTGTTGTCTCTGGAACCTGGATGAACTCCACCGGGTCTTCATGGCTGACCAGGTCATCATCAACCCACCGTATGGACAGGCTCATCTGTTCTTGCCTGGCAGCATCCGTCGTCTCATCGGCCATGATGGCGAAAAACTTCGCTCCTCGAATGTCTGACAGGATGTTACGCAGGAGCGTCATGCCGATTGAGCGGATTGGCTCATTTCGAACCACAGGTGACTTGTAGTTTGTCCATGTGCGTAGATCGGGAACGTCCTTCTGCCTCAGCGCGAGAAGCTGGTGGAGGTTTCCCCCCTCTTCTTGCTTTCCCCTGATAGAAAGGTTTTGCCTCAGAAGGAAGACAAGGCACTCAATCTCCTTTTTGAGGCAGTTCCTGCGTTGGGCGTGCAGGGCGGCAGCTTGAGTCGCCAGCAGAGTGTCGATGGGCTCTTCCTTCTCCCTGGCCTTCTTCGCGCAGGCTTCGCGGTGGGCCAGAGAGGTCTCATGCTGCTGGAACCTTTCATGAGCCTTTTTCCAGTTGCTGAACCCGTCGCGAACAAAGGCAGCGTCTCTGTTCTTGCTCATGGTCAGCTTGCCCTGCTTCTCCTGCGTCATGCGCGTGTGACAGAACACTTTGCCCGACGAGCAGACGCTCAGCCACGGGTACCTCCCGTATCACTCTGCACAGACAGCGCGCGAACGGCCACCTTGGGACCGTTCTGTGTTTGCGAGCGTGGGCGCATCACGCGGCTGGTTGGGCTCAGGAGATGGGCAGCAAGGAGAGGAGCAGGTCGTGGCTGGAAAGGAAAGGATCGTTTAAGGTATGGAGTCAGGATACTACGGTTCGATTTTACATGATGTCATTTAACCCGGGTGCTACCTCTATAATTATTAATGGTAGTGCACTTCTCGCGACATAATAGCATAATGACAATTTGCCTCTTTTTCCAACTGTAACTCACGATTATGGGCCCTAACCAATTTCTAGCAAGGCTACAGGCTACCTACTTTGCCTCTGTCAAAAATATTCATGCAGAAAAGGTTATTTCTTATAACACTTGTTGGGAATCCGACAGCATTCATTGATGTTATTATAGTTCGATTGGAGACATGGGCCGCCACCTACCGAAAGTTCATAGATATCAGCATTTTAAAGTCGATTCTTTCAAAGTAACGCTCATGAGCCTGATGTTAAAATGCAGCAAAGTTCGGGACACGCGTCCACCTTCCCCCTCCCCAGTTTCGACGCCAATGGCTGTGTAGGCGACGGCAGCATCACCTTTATAATTGAGGTTCAACTCTTGCCGCTAGGTGCGCTGGTGTCTGGCGCAAGGTGCAATTTCCGAAATTTGGTTAAACTATTTTGTTTTGCGATTAGATTGATTTGTTGAAAGGTCTTCAGTTTGTTGGTAAAGGGACATTCCCACCTTAACACTAGTTTTGAGTTGAGATAGCTAAGTTAGTGGCCTTAGAGCGAAACTTAGGGGGTAACATTGAAAACAAACACAGATATCTGGTCTAAGAGAAATTCAATTGTGATTTTAAAATTTGGGCCTTAGTAAGGCCCACCCTTATATGGAGTTTTGTACCGATGACGTCAGCTCTCGTTATGGCCGGGTGTACTTGTTTGGAAAGAAACCTTGATTTTCTATGATCGCGAATCGTGATGTTTGATTGTTGATGTTGTGTTACGCCGTGCCATCAACATTTGACCAGTTTGAATCTTTTTAAGTCAATAATTTCAATTTAAGAGCAATCAGGTATGCCTCGAATACCCTGTGTTGTGTGTGGCGAATCAAAGATTTATACTACGGTGTACAGGTGAGTCGTCATGCTATTTCATTTACCAACAGCTAACGGCCCAACAGGTTCCTATTTTCCTATCAACGTATTCACTAATTATGCTGTGATTATCGTTTCAAATATCACAAGAGCATAAGCCAGACAAAAGGCAATTTGTTTAGCATTAGGAGAAAAAATATTTGGGTAATCAGACGCCTATGCCGGATACTTTTGTAAAAAAAAATAAGTGGGAAAATGTGCCACGTGCCATTATTTTAAGATTGAAAAGAAGGTTTTGACACATTACAAAATTGAAAGAGGAAATTGTACTTTTACGTTACCCTGAGGAGGATTTCAAAACACATTTCACCAAATAAAAGTTGCTTATATTGTATATGAAATGCTGAAACATGCCAATTTTCTGCATTTTGTTCACATTTGGCAGGGGCTATGCCCACTGGTATTCCACTGCAACTGTATCCGCCAGTGGTGTTCTATCAATATGTTTGCTAGTGATGATGTTCATTGTTCAGTGAGCAAAATTATAAATTATGGAAATGTAAGATTATTTGACCAAAAGTGATACAGGTAGGTAATATTCGACTCAGGTAGGTACCTGTCAGTGCGCCATGTAATTCCATTCACAGTATGGCAGCATATGGTAACATCAGAAAAGCAGCTGCAATGTGCACCACAGCAAAAAAATCCATATTTCTTCTGACAAAGGCATTAAACCTAACCAGGGTGTGTCAGGAAGCAATTATAATAACATAATCAAACCTGACCTAACCTTTACAGCAATTACGGTTACAGGGACCAACGTTTAGAACAATCCGCTCACTGCGCTGCAGCCCTACTGGGAGCTGTTGTACCCCAGACCCCCAGACCATCTTGTAGACAAAACCTAACCCTAAAGCGTAAATAAGTTGTCCGATGTATTAATGCAACCTAACCTAATCTAACCTATTTATAATAATAACGGCTTCGTCAGAAGAAATATGGAAATGCTGCCCTGGTGCACAATGCCTCTGTTTTTCTGATGTTACCATATGATGCTGTGACGTCATACTGTACATAAGATGGTGCACTGACATAAAGTGTTTTACCCTGTGTCTTACCCCATGTGACCTGCCACTGTGTCTGACCCTGTGTGACCTGCCACTGTGTCTGACCCCATGTGACCTGCCACTGTGTCTGACCCTGTGTCTGACCCCATGTGACCTGTCACTGTGTCTGACCCTGTGTGACCTGCCACTGTGTCTGACCCCGTGTGACCTGCCACTGTGTCTGACCCTGTGTGACCTGCTGCTGTGTCTGACCCCATGTGACCTGCCACTGTGTCTGACCTGTGTGACCTGCCGCTGTGTCTGACCTGTGTGACCTGCTGTTGTGTCTGACCTATGTGACCTGCTGCTGTGTCTGACCTGTGTGACCTGCTGCTGTGTCTGACCCGTTTGACCTGTTGCTGTGTCTGACCCGTGTGACCTGCCGCTGTGTCTGATCCCATGTGACCTGCTGCTGTGTCTGACCCTGGTTGTTGTACGCTGGTTGTTGTACTGTATGTTGGTGTGGTCGTGCCATGACCTGAGCTCCCCCCCCCCCCCCCCCTTGAGTTGACCGCCCCTCTCTACCCACAGGCGGTAAAGAAGCGTCTGCCCCAGTCCGAGTCGGAGCCGAGCTCAGCGGCCAAGCGTCCCTCGAAGGAGGCAGGCAGAGCTGGCCAGCTGACCGAGCGCAGCAAGGTGGCCGCCCGCTTCCGGCCGGCCTATTTCCCTTCCCTTCACCTGCGTTTTTGCCTGAAGCAGATCGTTCTCATTTAAATAATCTGGATGGCTGTGTTGTACGGTACCTTTTTTATTTTGCTCGGTAAAGGCTGAATAGGGACACTGTCGTGTGGTTTTGGTAACCAAAGGATGCATTTTGTCGCATTATTCGTGAAGGAAGCACATTTCGGTTTGATAATAGTTGATCAGGTTGTTGCATCTGGCTAGTCAAGGGTGGGCACAATGTCGTGTATGATACTGTTAACTGTTCCCTGCACTGCGATACGAAAATAAATGTAGAAAGCATTACACTGTCTGCGAAATAAAATCATCAAGAATACAAATCGGAATATCAAACGGAAGATTTCGTGATCAGTGTCCTAAGTATGCTGTATGGTCTGTACTCTGTACACAAATTTTCAGCGAAATCGAGATACACGGCGGACCTTCGTATGTATGACCGTCCGTATTTCGTAAGATACGAAAATCCAAGACCAAAAACATTGGATTCGTGATCAGCGCATCGGATATGGTTTGTGGAACAATTTTCAGCGAAATCGAGATACCCGGCGGACCTACGTATGCATAGGCGTAGGAACAGGGGGGGGGGGGAGGGGCAGCCCCCCACCCCCCAACACTTTTGATTTTACCATTACGCCTATGGGCGTTGCATGGAAAGAATCGACTTCAGAATGCCTCCGGCCCCCCCCCCCCCCAACTTGAACATAGTTCCGACGTCCCTGTTCGTATGTATGTATGACCGTCCGTATTTCGTAAGGTACGAAACAATCCCAGCTCAAAAACATTGGATTCGTGATCAGCGTATCGGATATGGTCAGTGTATCAATTTTCAGCGAAATCGAGATGCCTCAAATATCAAACTACATTTGGAATAAATCTGCTCCTAGTTTGACGGTGGTGTACGAAGAAGCATACGTTCAATGGTTGGTTTTGTATTCAAAGCGCCAGAATTGTCTAGAAAAAATGTGCCATATTTTGGCAGCGTAAAGGATTTCTATATAGCTCTCTAGAGCTCAATATGACGTCATCATCCCAAATTTAAACAACTTAATTTTTATCAAGTTAAGTGTCGTTTTCGAGAAAAAACATATCACCATCGTTTTCAGCAGCACTTACTTCCTATTTTCGGGTACAACCGGCGTATATTTGACAACTTTCAGAAAGGTGGCAATGTCCCTTTAATAGTAGTAAGCTTTGCTTTCCTCTTTTCCTTTTTTAATCGTAAATGCTGGGATTGGTAAAATATGTTTTGCTGTTGATGTTTCGACGATGAATTTCCGGCCCTCTCGTTTGGAGTGCCGCGTGGTTCGGTTGTAAAAAAGTAATGGGAAAACATGTTGGTGGCCTCATAGCTGACCTAGTAGGGTCACAGCGAAACTCTTACCATCACCAAAAATTACCTATAATTACATGATTTAGAAAGCAATGGTTTAGTCCAATGTCACCTTCAACTAATGCCACCCCTTCGTCGTAATAGTGTTACATACTGTATCATTTCCACAGACCACAATCCACAATATCAGGCGAATCGCTGTAGAACAACGGTAGATTTTAGACGACGGTCAAACGGCATACACATTATAAAAATAAATAAAAGCAAAGGCCTGACAACGTATTGTAGAAGAACTTACAGGTAGGCGCCGATGACGAGGCTGATGTTTCCGTAGCTCCTCCGTCCTCTGCGTCATTCTCGGAGGAAGACGTCGGAATGGTAAGATTCGGAACGGGATCGGACTGTAGGCACAACCATGCAAATGGGGGTTAAAGGAGCATACAGCGGACAGCAGGCATGACAGGATTGACAATCAGCCACAGCTATACACATGCTCAAGTACACGTTGGTCGTTACACGTACACGTTGGTCCAATATACACGTTGGTCCAATATATATATATAAAATATACATTCCACTTGGTGCCAACTGTTAGTTCATGCTGACATATCATTGACCACAAAGCATGGTGTTGAGTTTGTCAGGCCATGATGAAATCCATGGTGTTGGTTGAGCTTGCCTATACAGAAATACCGCACCCAGCATTAATGTTGGAAATATAATACATCTTCCGACACATAATAATTATTGCTCTATCTGATCATTGACAAGTTAGAATATATAAAATTTAAGGGAGTTTTGCAGCAAGGTTAAATAAATGAACATCAATTGATATCAGAATGTAACTATTTATATCAAAGTACATTATTCAAGGTAAATATTTTCCAGTTCAATGGTGTGCTGAATATGCACAGATTATAGACAAGTTTTCACTTCTGGAAACACTAACTTAAAGAACATGATAATGGGTGAACAATGGAACATGAACAGGTTAGGAAATTTTGAAATTATTTGCAGGGGAGAGGCTTTTCCCTACATTCATACATGATCCAATACTTATTTTTATGCATAGGCTACACAAGGGGGCAAACGGGGCAATTCCCCCCCCCCCCCTGAAGGTCTGCCCTTTGGTAAAAAAATGAACGATTTTTTTTGGGTGAAAAAATGGTGAAAATATGCCTTTTTAAAAAATAGTGGGCCAAATCCGGTGAGTTTTTTTGGTGGGGGTACTTTATACCCCCCTGAGCAAAAATTGCCCCCTCCTGGAGTAAATCCTGGGTACGCTACTGTTCCCATGTTTCAATTTTCAAAGTTTCCATACTTGAAACTTTGTTGCCTATGTATAATCTGTAGTTTACAACCTAACAAGCAAAGAAACTTCATGCAAGGAAATGGCAGCTTAAATTGATGAGTTTTAATTGGTGAATTCTGAGGAAGAGGAAAGGGCCCAACAAATATGTACCTACTCCACTCCTAGATCCACAATCATTTCAATTTTCAACCGTCAGCAGGAATGCAGACAATGAAGGAAACAAACTGGGGCGAGGAGACACATACACCAAAAAAAAAAAACAGGAAAGAAATGACGTATCACTCTATTGTTACATACAATGCCACAGGCTTTACAAGTTTGCAGATGAAATGGGGACCCACATTTTCCAAACCACAAACATGTAGTCACACTCATATCCAGTAGTCATCACAAAATTTGTAGTGGGGCCCGGCAGACTGGTTATTGATTTGACACTGATTGAATCGATTGGAATCGTTCAATCAAAATTCCTTGACTAAAAAAAATAATTACGAAATAACAATACAAATGACTTGAGTCTCAATAGTTCGGAAAATAGTCGAAACAAAAAGTGTCACTATATTTCGGCACAAACCTTCATCAGGTGACTGAGGGCAATTCGCCTGCGAAAACTACAACACACAAAATATCGCGAACGTGATGCCTATTTTACAAGTACTTTGAAGTAGCTAATATTACAAGACACACAACCTATCATATAAGACACACATAACGTAGCACGTAATGAACAAAACATAATCACAAGTACTGAATAATATGAAACAAAACATCAAAGTCGTATGCCAAGCAAACTTCTGAAGACTATCAATGAATACAATTTGATCCTAAATAAATTTAGATACACCGATGCGAATTCAGGATAAACTACACTTGGAGGTCCATGTTACGTCAGTGCTAGACTGCTTACTAGCTCAAAAGTGGCCAGCTCGCTACATTTTTGTTCACGACAGGTTTGAGGTCTCGAATAAACATGGTTTCCTTTACTTTACGTTCAACATAGCCGTGGCACTTACATAATATTTTCCCCGTTATCGGAACTTCAGGAATGACATCATAACCGTGCTGGGATTGAAAGTGAAGCCCAAAAGGGTTGTTGATGTCCTTCCTGAACGCAGCGCGGCGGTGGTCAAAGAACCTTTCTCTTACATGCATTCCCCCACGTATGTGGCTGGGCAAAGGTTGCAGCTGACTTGATAAACTGCGTTGTTGGTCGCACAAGTTTGATCAAAGCCGGACTTACAGGGAATGCATACACCACGTTTGATGGGACAAGTTGGTCCTCGTAGGTCGGTCCTGGTGAATTGTCGTTTAAGTGACCCCTTGTTGACCCATGACACTTTACAAGGAAGGCCGCTGGCGCGTACTATCCGTTCGACCTTCCTGCAAAGTTCATCGTCAACGAACGGCAAAGTTATATATGTTCGGTCCGGTTTGTTTTTTTTTGTCTTGTTTGTCTGTGCGTTGGATTGTTCCGGTGTAGTCCCGTACTTATATGTCTCCCCTTGACCTCTTTTACCATGTTAAAGGAAATAGTTCACCTTCAACATGGGTTTTGAACTGAAATAGCAGTTTTGTAGCCCGTGTTGAGAAATACTTATCTGCAACTTTTCTTGGCTGAAAAGACTCTCCAGCCGAAGATATTTGACTTTTTGACGAAGGAATGCGGCGCATATATGATGTACCGTACCGTCTGAAAGTGCCAGCACTGCCAGGGAGCATCCGCAGACCAATAACGCACACCATAACATTAATAATTTACGACCTTCTGTCCTGAATTGGCGCGATGTAGGACCATTTTTGAAAAGAAAAAAAGAAACTGTATTACAAAATATAATAAAATCGTGTTCTGAAAAATGTTCCGAAGGTGAACTATTTCCTTTAAAGATGAGTTTGGATGGGTAGCCGTTGTTGCGAAATGTATGTATGACACGACTGATGCTCCGTGTCACTGCTTGTGGTGTAGATGACAGTCGGATTGCTCTACGAAGTTCGTTCCTAAGAGTGTTTTCTTTGGTGATGCGAGGGTGGGCTGACTGGTATTTGTATTGTATTTGTATTTGACAGTTTAAGCATTCTCCATCACAAACAATGGCTATTCTGAATGCCGCGTCATCATGTTAGAGGGAACACACAGTTATAATTTAAAACAACTTACATACATACAATTTTTCACACACACACACACACACACACACACACACACACACACACACACACACACACACACGTCGACGAGAACCAGTGCCGCTGCATTATGGCAAAATTATAGACGCTGAAAACAGCACACACAGCTTCGGTCGCCACACCCCCAATGTAGTGGTAATGTAGTGATATCCCAGAGTGAGTGTCTTTTACGTATAGTTCTGTGCTGTAGGTATTGTCAGTGTCGCGAGTCAGCAGGATGTCCAGAAAAGGAATGGAGCCGTTGTCATCCTCCCGTGTTGTAGTGAGTTTGATGGATGGGTGAATCAAATTGATATGTTGCTGAAACTGTGTGAACTGGCCTTCTCCCTGTGTCCACACTCCGAAATAATCGTCGATGTACCGCATGAAAATGTCTGGGCGGAGATGTGTGCTGATCTGCTGTTCTAGACTGTGCATAAATAGAATAGCCTCCGGCGGACCCATTTTGTTCCCCATGGCGACGCCGGAATTTTGTAGGAAGTAGTCTGCGTCTAATCTAAAGAAACTGTTCTGGAGGCAGAGCTCTAGCAAATTGTCGATTTCTCGAACAGTAAGACCGAACGAACGATTGAGACTCAAGTCATTTGTATTGTTATTTCGTAATTATGCCAAGTCTCAAACAAGGGTTAAACTTTTTTTTTTTATTGATTCACCACCAGATCTTTTGATTCATGAATCATGATTGAATCAAAACCCGCATCAAATCAAGGCTGAATGAATCAAAAGATTTAATGATTCAAGTATAATGGTAAATTGTGCAAATACATGCAGTCCCAGTGGCTACATTCATTTATATTGAAATAGTATTGCTGTAACAATGTTTTAATGATCATATATATGTATGTTTCCATTTGTATTCATTTTACATAAATTCATCACACATATTTAAATGTTGAATCAAATGTGAATCAATTAAAATATTTGTTTTGATTCTTTGAATCGGAAATAATCAAATCTCAAAATTTTATCAGTGAATCGAACGGTGAATGAATCATTCAGATTCCAAAATGAATCATGATTGAATCATTCCAAAAAAGCTAAATAAATAACCAGTCAGAGTGGGGGGGGGGGGGGGGCAGCCAGATAGTTGCCCCCGCTCCCATAGTGATAGGGCTTACGTTAAAATCATTCCAATCCTAGGGGGACCGAAGAGGCATAAACTAGACAGGGTGGTACAAACCTTTTTCTTGAAAAAGTGTCGGATGTCCATCCTTTTTCCTAGAGATCACAGCTGTAGTTCGTACATACAAGAATTGGAACGTGAGTGTGACAATGACATTTCGGGTATGGTGGAATATACAATATTCATACCCACAACCCATGTTTGTTTGGAACTAGTGCGCCGGATTTGTCTCTCTCGCTCAGTTTCCCGCCTTGGTAGTGCTACCATTTCATGCTTCTGATTTGGAAGTTTTCCTGTATAAGATGAAGGGATTCCTGAATCCTGACGACACAGTTTAGGGCAAGCTAAAGAAATCGCCAAAACTTCGCTTCCGATGGTTCAAGTACAAGACTGAAATCAGAAAAAGTGGGGGGCCAGTTTACATTGTTGCCCCCCCCCCCCCCCACCTCAAAAAGTGGGGGGGGGCATGGCCCCCCCCCCCCCGTTCCTACGCCTATGCAGTCACGCCTCACCCTTCTCCGCGCCCGACAGCTGCCGGCCGATGCGAGGGGACGCCGGGTCCAGTGTGGTGTCAGATGTCCATTCGCAAAGGCATATTGCACTGTAGCCGACTTGCGTGCTAGAGTGACTACGTCATCATCACGCTACTCCCTCCATCTAGCGGGTTTCACTGCAACTAGTAGTTCCAAATATGACCGAGCCAAACAGTTTTGGATATCGCAGGCTTGACTGCCACGGCTTTGTATGTGGATGTATGTCACGGTGTTGGATGCGGCGAGTACCATTTTGGATGCGGCTGTTTTGTATTTTTTTCTCTCCAAATTTACAACTTTGAATTTGGGAATAATTGTATTTAATTCTTAAATTTAAATAAAATAATTTTAAAACCATAACGGTAGCCTAAGAAATTGTTGCTAACAAAATCAAAAGGTCATTATTTCCCTTTAACCCTATTTGTAACAGGCTCATGGCTACCCCTATTTGTAACAGGGGGTATGTGATTGAGACATTAGAAAAACAGTTATAAATCATATTTGTTGTCATAGGCGGTACCAGGTTCGTGAAAAAGGGGGTAAAATTGGGAAAAAGTATTAACCGCAGACAAGTTGCTACCCAGCACTATAAATATGTTACTGATCGTAGATAGTTCCTTTTTGCATGTTGTACTTCATCATAGGCGTATCCAGGATCCAAACTGGGGCGGCGCAAGACCTTTTGATAAGTATATTATCCGCTATTATGATACTAATTAGTCAACAGTGACTATTTCACTTACAACTTCAATTAACATTGCTTACCCCCTTTTACCCTACCTGGACTCGCCTATTATCTTATAATCGTTCGTAGAGTAGCATGTGGTGCGTGTTTCATCCGAAAACTGCAGTATGTTGTAATTGTACGCCCATGCCTCTTAGTTTCCTTGCAATAATATGACCCCCTTTCTTCCATTCCTGAGCGTGCCTCTGCAAAAAGACTTTATTCCCTTTTCTGGTCTCATATGTGCATATATTATTATAACCTAAACGTATATTGCGCCGTTATCGCTGGCATATCGTCATCACCATGTCAGTCACCCCCCTTTTCATGTTCCTGAACACGCCCATTGAACTCTATGTAATAAATTATGCAAATAATGGAAGCAGAAGCTATCTTCTAAATCTTGATAGCTATAAATGTCCCATGCATTGCTCTATTGGCTTCCCGCCAAGCATTGCATACTTCCTGGAAATCCCCCCCCCCCCCCCTTTTCAAGCACATGAAACCGCCTCTGCCATGCAATTTTTTTGATATTTCATTAACATCAACTAATTTGCACTTGTTGCAATCACCGTAAGCCGATGTAACTCCTTCATGCTTGATGCAGTTAGGAAGAAACCGTGAAGATCTGTTCAAGTTAAGAACTCAAAATTTTGACTCCAAATGCGGAGTTCAATTCTATGAAAAGTCCTAAAATTTCATGGGCCTGCTCCCAGCCGTTTTGGAGATATCTGCGAAAAACATGAGGGGGGGCGGAATCCGACCCCCCACCTTGGTACAAATAGGGTTAAGGAGTGGGCCCTGGGGCCAGCAATTAGGTACCGGCTACCGATAACGAGAGCCTCTGCCAGGGGGGTGTACTCCGCTCCTTCAACATTGGTAAAAAGTGTGACAATCGCGAGCAGCTTCCAGCATCTTGGCCGTGTTTATCAGATCTGCTCATAAGCTATATTTGGCTATCAGCTAGTATTGACCAATCAGTCTTGAGCAAGCTCGATGGTGATTGGTCAGGTTGTGATCACGTGAAGGCGGGGGAGAATCTTTGTTTACATTTCAACGGGTTCGCCACATTGGTTATATATATATATATATATATATATATATATATATATATATATATATATATATATATATATATATATATATATATATATATATATATATATATATATATATATATATATATATATATATATATATATATATATATATATATATATATATATATATATATATATATATATATATATATATATATATATATATATATATATATATATATATATATATATATATATATATATATATATATATATATATATATATATATATATATATATATATATATATATATATATATATATATATATATATATATATATATATATATATATATATATATATATATATATATATATATATATATATATATATATATATATATATATATATATATATATATATATATATATATATATATATATATATATATATATATATATATATATATATATATATATATATATATATATATATATATATATATATATATATATATATATATATATATATATATATATATATATATATATATATATATATATATATATATATATATATATGTTAGGTAAAATGTTATTTTGAAAACAGATTTGTCAAAAAAATAGCCTTTTTGACCTTTGATGACCTCTGCAGCTAAACTATTGACCCGAGGTAAAATTTGAGGCCACCTTAGCGGTTGCATTTTTCAAGAGCTTTCTATTGCTTTTTCCGTTTGTTCCTAGCTATCATAGTTCCGGTGATATCGGACATTTCTGGAGCGAAGTCCTAAAACTGGAAAATCTGACCCTTGATGACCTCTGGAGACCTCAATATTGACCTGACATAACACAAGACTATTACTTTCGATAGAGCTCGTCTCGAGCTATCTAATGACGCTTTCCAGTTGTCACTACGTTGCGTGGTTTTCGAGATATTAGGGGGAGGGGCTGAAATCATCCCCCTCCCGGCCGTTCGTGTTTGGCGCATACCCGTGCGCGGGTTAATATATACCGTACCACAAGTATCCGTCCCGTCTCCCATTGCTGATTGACTGATGTGTTGTCCTTATAAGGGACACGGAGTGGGATTTCCTTGCTAGATTACTCGATAGTTGGCAGTAAGGGGCATTTTGAGTTCAAAAACACGAATATGACTTTGGTTTGGACCAAAAATGGATATCTGAGGAGAAAAAGTAAGTTTCTCTTTGTATGACACGTGACGTCATACAACACCAGTGGGTGGACCTGACCTGACTCGGCTCCGCCTGCCGCCTACTACAGTCTCTGACAAGGGGCCGCCGCGCCGCCCGGGCGGCTGATCGGATATTAGCGAGGTGTCGTGATCAGAGACTACGTGCCAGAGAGTGTAGGATGTAACGTCAACAAATCAGCCAATCAGCGATGGGAGTACGATGCCCGCTTGTGGTATGGTACATATTAAACGCTGAGAAGGTGGACTGTTTCCTTTTAAAGTACTGGATCTGACATTGTGGTTGGAGAAGGGCAATAGGATCGAAGTACTGGACAAGCCATGACATTTTACAGGTACTTGCAATTTCTTAAGTTCAGATTCTAGCTTTATTTTCAAACAGAATTCGGTAAAATTATCATAGAATGGAATAAATTTCAAGTTATAACATCCACACTGACGAATATGTTTTCGTGATATTTTCAAAATTCTTATATTCCCTTTAATTTCCCTAAATTATGTGAATACCTAGGATCTCCCTAATAATGTAAATATTCTTAACCCGCGAGTCACTGGGGGGGGGGGGCTTCTTTTAGCCCCCCCCCCCCCCTAGGAATATTAGGAATATCTCAATAACTAATGCAGATATCGACGCCAAACTTTCCGTACCTTTCCGGGCATCATGTTTACACCTTTTGAGAAAAAATGAAAAAAAATCGGCAGAAATTTTCGAGATAGTGAATTTATTGACGTCACTAAACACCATTTTGACACCAAAATCGGCTAAACTTTGCCAGGCCGTACAAATGCCGCATTTGAAGCAAAATGCAATCGAAAAACGCGAAAAGGTAGAAAATTGCAAGGGCTACAAACCAGATATCTCAAAATTTCGAAAATTTTGGTTTTTGACCCCAAAATAAATAAAAAACACTTAACAAAATGCTCACAAAATCAAATTTGTCAAAGATATTGAAAAAACGGAATATATGTCAGATAACGACATATGGGCAACTACCATACCAAATTTCAAAATGATAGCATCTTTTTTGACTGTCATGGCATATAAAGTATGGATAAATCATGACGTCATATTTTGAAATTGCGTTTTTTGTGTGTTTTTTTTGGCCGGATACAGACAAATAAATGTCAGCACTGTTTGTTTTAGATAAAACTGATATATAAACATGTTTTTTCATTTCGATTTATAAATTTCAAATTTTGACCTTCAGTGACCTGAACTTGACCTGAACTTGACACTAACTTTATGTAAATGAAGTCAGGTGCTAAAATGACTACCACTAACGAATTTTACGCGTAGAAGCATCCATGAAACATGTGTTGCATGACTTTCGTAGATATTTTGTGTGTAGTGACCTTTTGTGACCTGACCTTGACCTTGATCTTTTCCAACAATCTCACTTTAGCTCATGTGGGATATGTATCATACCTTTGACATCACTTTGGGTGATTATAGGCGCAATCGAAGGCCATGGATGGCAAATATTGTCCATAAACTCAAATACCTCGATTTTGACGTTTGACTTGACTGTGATCTGACATGTGACCTTAATTTGAATTTTGTAAGTGTGCGTTGGGTTTATCTCATTGAGCGCTTTCAAATGCCGCCTTGCGCGTCCCGCTGCGATCATTGGTTCTGAAGATACCAGGGGGGGGGGGGGGGCTAAAAAAAAAGTCCCCCCCCCCCCCCAGTGAGTCGCGTTACAGAATATACCCCAGTGACTGCCGGGTTAAGAAATTGGATTTACAAGGAATATTCCCATCTTTTTTTAAAACAAATTTATATGTGATAAAGCAAGTGATTAAACAAAGATAAAGCAAGTGAAAGCAAGTAATAAAGCCTGATTTATCAGTCCAGTCCGTTTTGAAAGATCGGCTTGAATCGTTCGCAATCTTGATTTGGCAAACAAATCTTAGGTAGGTACTTAGTTTGGGAAGTAATGCCCGGAATTAGTTAAGTACGCAAATGCGAAAATGCACTCGTAGAAAGGGAGATTCCTGCTCAAAAACACTACATTTGGATACGTATTAGAGCCAGATTCTCCTATCCTAACAGTAAAGTCCGTTTCGAAAAGTTCGCTGTCAATCATCTGCAGTTTTCTTTATTTTTCTACATCTACATTTCTACATTTAAGAATTGTCAGATGTACATTTTCCGTATTAACGCACACCGAGCAATACTTTTTTAAAAAATATTTTTTTCTGCTTCTTGAAAACTTACATGACCGGATAAGGATGCTTACCAATAATGAACCACTTTTTCACCTGGTGATAGATTGGCGTTGATTGGCATTTCATGATTCTGGACCTGTTATTGAGACCCACAAGTTGGAGCGGCGTTGCCCCTCCCACTCAAAAAGTTGGACGGGCAGTCGGGGCGACTGCCCCGACTTTTTGAGTGGCTGGGCGACGGGGCGACTGCCTGCCCCTCCTGGCTCCTACGCCTATGTAACTATATTGCTTGCTCACCCATAAATACTTGAATCGAATTGTTATCTGTGAGGCTGACAAAATATATTTGACTATTTACATGTCAAACAAATATTGTCCACGTTTTTCTTTCGAACTAGGTAGATAGGTAACTACCATGAACGTCGAAAGCGGATGGAGGGTAGCAGGGGGACACGTTCCCCGTCATATTTGAACATTACCCCTTCAGGAATTGCTATTTATTGATGTATTCTATTTATGCTCGATATTTATGGTATTTTCTATGATAATTTTACCGAATTCTGTTTTGAACCCATGCCCTGATGTGTCTGATGTGTCTGATGTGATGTGTCTCAACCCGTGTCTGAGCCACCTTCGCCTTGGTGGTGGTAGGGGTAGGGGGGGGGGGGGGTCAAAATGATCCCGTCTAACTCGAAAACTAAGAGGACTAGAAAGACGCAGAAAAAAAAACGTTCGAAGCTCTCAACAAGGACGTTTGAAATGACGTCGGTCATGTTTTCGCTCAGGTCAATATTAAGTTCAGCAGAGGCCATCAAAGGCCAAATTGGTAAAAATAAGACTTTAAGAATAACAACTATGCTAGAAAGCAACCTAAAAAGCAATGGAAAGCTCTGGAAACGCCCCGCCAACGCCTTGTTGTCAGATTTGACCTAAGTTCAAAAGTTTAGGCTCCAGAGGTCATCAAACTCAAAATGTCTGTTGTTTTGTCTACAAAGTTTTTCGCAGAATAACTTGTTAACTAATCAAGTTAAAATATTTCCGCGTTGACTTAAAATGGAGAGGTCGCAAGACTCACCTGACCTTAGGTCATCGATATAACACACAAAAAACAGATTTACGATTTGTGGGCATTGTGGGTATCCTCGGAATAGGAAGCATTTGAATATTTCCCCATTGACCCCCAATGGGGAGGTCACGAAATTGACCAAGCCTAAGGTCACCGATATAAAACAAATCCGAGGTATACGAATTGAAGGTATCTATGGTTTTATGAAACCCTGTAAGTTTGAAACCGATCGGCTAACAACTGTGGCTGTGGTATGATGGCACACTTTTTGGAGGTGGGGTCACGTGACCTGGCCTGGTGACCTGACCTGAGATGACCCGAGGTAATTTGTTTAGGCTATGCGGGCAATTGATGCCCAAGCAGCTGTGTCAAATTTGGCGGCGCTGCGCGCCGCCGTTTTCCCGCTATTCAGGATAACCGGGGGGGGGGGGGGGCGGAAATCCCCCCCCCCCCACACACACGCACAGGCCGTGCGCGTGTTAAACAAAAAACAAGGTGAATAGTTCCCTAATAATTGCAGTAATTGCAGCGCAAATGACATTTAGTGTGACTTGCGACCTCACCAGTAGCCTCGCATATAACACAAGTTTCTTACCCCCTACACAATGACCTTAACCATTTAATGTCGTTAATTTGTGCTTCAAATTGTCCCAATACACTCGGGTATACGATACCTAAACAGTAAGAACCAGGATCCTAGGATTGCTTTGGAGCTTGGGTGCGGAATACATCGGTACACTTGACACAAATTTGTTCAGGCGCCCTGTATGCCTTTTGTATGTAGGTATGCACCTGCCCTACTTAACTATTTACCTAAATAAAATGCGGATAGGGTACCTACCATGTGCCAACTTATATTCCTAAAACAGCTCTTCCTACACTGATATGTATGCCTCAAATTTAATGGTTAAGCTTGCAGGGCCTATTTTAACATGTTAACGGGGAGGGGCAAATGCCCCCACCCCCCCCCCCCCCCGTCAAGACATTTTGTTCACCCTGATTTCAGTAATTTTATGCCATTTTTCGCTTGATAGTATTAAATTAAAATACAATATACTTACTTGGTGATAAATTTATAAAAATCTAATGATAAATTCTATGATATTTCTAAGTTTTAGTATTTCCCAGCAAAAATTAGTATCTTTAAATTATTTCCGAAATAACATTAATTTCAATAGGTACCATTTAAACAATTGCTGATTAACGGCAGAGTAGGGGAGATCGGGGATTGTTGGACAAGGAACGTTGCCACAAAATTTCGCGTGAGTGTGGGGTGGGGTGTGTGTGTGGGGGAGGGGGAGGGGCAACCAGGTGGTTGCCACCCCACCCCCCCCCCCCCCCTCCCATAATGTGAATATTAAAGTCCTGCTAATCTTGGGGTCCGGAGGGATCTTGGGGGGAGGGGGGGCGGCCCCCTGGCCCCTCAGGTGGCGACGCCCATGGTTGGGATAGGAGAGATATTTCAATAATGTTCCTTCCGTGGAGTATATAAGGGAAGAATCTGAATATGAGCGGCCCGGCCCGGCCCGTGGCGACGCTTTTGAGAAGCAAATATCTCTGCAACAGCACGTCCGATTGACAAGCGGGCTTCTTTGCTGAGTAGTCCCATCCCCCTACCCTGTTTGAGACCAGAGCCGACTCACGTGAGTAACTACCACTGCGCGTGGCACGTGCCGCGTGAGGGGTGTAGAAAGGTGTTTTGTCGCAAAAGCTCCGCAACGGGTTGGCCGATTGTGTGGAAATTTGGTGTGTGGTTATGGATCTCTCAGCCGCCATTTCCCAACAAGTCAGGGGTGGGGTGCCTCTGCACGTATGCACGTGCACACCCTTTTTTGTCCACGTACCTCAGAAACTACTTGCCCGATCGAATTGAAATTCACCATAGGTACATTTACTTCGCATTCGCTCGTTCATCGCCAACTGCGGCGCCTTACTGGTTCGGTAAAAAGTTATGGAAGAAACATGACGCATGACCTCTGGGTCAATAGATTCTACCTCGTGGAGGTCGCAGGCCAAAAATGTCACATGGATCTTTGTATTTTGCAAAAGATTCGTGAGTCTGGTGAACATTGGGAAAATGTAGCCATTTCCTGGAGATTTATATGCATTTTCATGTTGCCCCAATGACCTAAAATTGAGAGGTCACAAAATCTACCTTGCCTTAGGTTATCGATATAAAAATTATCGGAAATAGCAGAATTGTTGGTATTTATGACCTGATTAAATCCTGTAAGATTTCAACTGATCGGTTAAACAATCTGGCTACGGCACGACCTTATATTTTTAGATGGGATCACCAAACTTGACCTGATGAGACCCGAGGTAAAAAATTACAGGATTTGGGCAACGGATAGGCAAACAGTTCTGCCAAAAATGGCGGTGCGAAACGCCGTCGTTTTCCACTACTTCCGAAACCCCTAAGGGGGGGGGAGGATATTCGCCCCCTGTTGTTGCGCGTGTTAACGTTCGCCACACAGACCCCCCCCCCCCCAACCTAAAAATCATGGCGATGCCAATGTATGGATCTGGTGAACATTGAACATTGAACATTTCCATACACCTAAGACATTGGAGTAATCAACCTTCGGTATTTTCATGCTCTGCATGCCCAATGTGCTCAACCTGCCGCACGAGTTGGATCAAATTACAACAATAATGGGGTAAGTTGAGCAATACTTAACATTTTATTTCGTGTAATTTTTAAAGTATAAACGTAAATTTGTGAAAATAATTGGTTTTTAATTAGGAAAGGTCAATTTTCGGACCATTCCAGTCTTTTTGGGGGCTCTGGCTCGACTAGCTCGCTGGATCCACCGTTGAATATTGAAGCCGTAGTTCCTATTCAATCAAAGCATTACATTTGACACAGTATTACGGAAAAACAAATGACCTTGGACATTGTAATTGGACTTAGTTATGTAAAAGGTGCAAGTACAGAAAGGAGTACGTTGTAGTAATACAAAATACAATGTGCCAACAATACAATGTAATACAAAATACTCTGTCGTAACTGGTTAATAAACCTATGGTATGGCGTGAGTTGTTAGGCAAAAAAAAGGTTAACCCGGCATTGGCTGGGGTTTCCAGACTCCTTCCAGTGGCTGGGGGGGGGGAGGGATTTCCCCCCTTCCTGGTTTCCCTTCGAACCAATGATCGCAACGAGACACGCAAGGCGGCATTCGAAAGCTCTCAATGAGACAAATATAAAGCATACTCTAAAGTTGCCAATTGAGGTCACATGTTAGGTCACGGTCAGGTCAAAGGTCATAATCGAGGTATTGTAATGCATGGACCATACTTTCCATCCAAAGCCTTCGATTGAGAACATGATCACTCAGAGTGCTCTCAAAGGTATCGTAAACATCCCGCATGAGCTAAAATGAGATTGTTGGCAAAGATCAAAGTCAAGGTCAAGTCACAAAAGGTCACTATGCGCAAAATATATACGAGACATGCAACATGTTTTATGAGTTATGTTACATTCATAATTCGATAGTGATAGTCATTTTACCATCTGACCTCATTTAAGTAAGGTTAATGTCGAGCTCAAGTCAAGGTCAGGTCACATAAGGTCAAAACATATTGATAAATCTAAATAAAAAACGCATGTTTCCAGACCAATTTTGTCTCAGAAATACAGTGCTGGAATTTATTTGTCTGTATCTGGTGACTAAAACCATAACAAACGCAATTAAAAATATGACGTCATGAGTTACTCATACTTAGGGAGCCCGGAGCCATACGTCAGTCAAAAATAAAGATATTGCTTTTAAATTTGGTTTGGGTATTTTACACATAGTTCTCAAACATATATTCAGTTTTTGTTTAATGTTAGAAAATTTTGATTTTGAGGGCATTTTGTATTTATTTTTGGTTTCCATTTCTGGGTCAAAAAAACAAAATGTTCATAATTCCGAGGAAGCCATTTTTTAGCTCTTGCCATCCACTATCTTTTGACGTTTTTGTATCGCATTTTGCTCATAATATGGCATTTGTACACGGTCTGTTAAAGCTTGGCTGATTTTTTTTTCGTCAAAAGCGTGTGTAGTGACGTCACTAAATTCGCCATATCTCGATTTTTTTCGACGAAATTGCTTCATGTTTGCACATAAGACGTACAATTGATGTAGGAGATGGTACCCGAAGTTTCACGTCGATAGCGCTATTGGTTTTCGAGATATTGCGAAAGTTCGTCAGGGGGGCGAAAAACGCCCCCTCCCCAGCCAATGGCGGGTTAACACACACATTCCAAATTCTGGTGTCATTTTCCATCAGAGTCATGCTTACGTGTTTTTGCCTTTGTGTGCTATGTTTGGATCTTATCTTGCCCCCCCCCCCTTCGTGATTTTCCCTTAAAATAGGCCCTGCAAGCTTGTGGTAAAGCAGCAAAAATGCGTGTCGGAACTGGTTAATAAGCCCCAGCACTGGTAAAAAACGAACACTTGCCACCACAATAAGTTGCCTTTCATGTCCATATCGGAAATCGAAATCCAAGTCTAAAAACATTGGTAAAGCTTTGGTAACTATATCCAACGTTCAATTATGGTTTCATCAATAACTGACCTTTCTCTTTATGATCAATGATGCACCAGTTCACACTTTTCTACCACTGCACTTCGCACTCTCTTCGCTTCACCGCTGCCCGAAATGCAATTGCACGCAAATCGCGGGTGGCGACGCGCGTTATCAGCTGACGCGGCTTGGTTAGTTGCCATGGTAACCGCCAAGCCACGACCAGAGCACCAGTGACGTCACGCTAATGTTTTTTTAGGCAACTAGAACAATGTATTTTGCAGGAGATGAGCAACACACAAGGAGGAACATATGCCCATACACGGAGGGCAGGGGCGGATACAGGGGGGGGCGGCGGCCGCCCCCCCCCCCAGGGCGGATACAGGGGGGGGGGGCGGGGGGGCGGCGGCGGGGGGCGGCCGCCCCCCCCCCCCGAGGGCGCCTCTACGCGGAGCGCCGACGGAGCCTATATACGCGAAGCGGCGATGCATGATCAAAAACCCATGGACATTCCCAAAACCTCTAAGAACCTCTAATTTTTCTGAAAAACTCTATAATCCTCCGAAAATCTTCATAAAACCTCTAGATTAACCCGCGCGGCGCTGGGGTCTCCATCCGAACGTGCGGTGCTGGGGGGTAAATTTTACCACCCCTCGTATCTTCCGAACCAATAACCGCAGCGAGACGCGCAAGGCGGCGATCGAAAGCTCTCAGTGAGAAGAATCTAACGCATGCCCTAAATTATTAACATAAGGTCACATGTCAGGTCACGGTCAGGTCAAGTGTCAAAATTTAAGTATTTGGGTTTTTGGGCTATACTTTCCATCCAAAGCCTTGTATTGCAACTATTATCTCACAAAGTGCTCCCAAATGTATAATGCATCTCCCGCATAAGTAAAAGTGAAATTTTAAGCAAAGGTCAAGGTCAAGGTCAGGTCACAAAAGGTCACAGGTCTACGAAAGCCATGCGACACATGTTGTATGAGTTATTTTACACGTATAATTCGATAGAAGCAGCCATTTTCACAGCCTGACACCATATAATCGCCCTCAGGTCAAGGTCAGGTCACCATAAGGTCAAAATTTGAAATTGATTAATCTAAATAAACATTGCATGTTTCTAGACTAGTTTTGTCTTCGAAATACAGTGGTGGCATTGATTTGTCTGTATCTGGTCAGTAAAAGCCAAAAAAACGCAATTTAAAAAATGACGTCATGAGTTACTTATTCTTAGAGAGCCATAAGTCAGTCAAAAATAAAGAAATTGCTTTGAAATTTGGTTTTAACATCGTTCATACTCGGCTCTCTAATATATCTTCCGGTTTTTTGAAAATATTCGAACAAAAAACTTTTGTGGAAATTCTTCCCAATTTTTTTTTTCATTTTTGGGGGTCAAAAACCCGAAATTTTGAACATCTGCGATAGCCATGTTGAAGACAATGTTATTTCCTTTCTTTTGACGTCTTTTATTTGCGATTTGCGTTAACACACTATTTTCTACGATTTGTCAAACATTTAACGTTTTTTCACCAAAAATGACATGACATGACGTCACTAAAACGTCATTATCTCCTCAAAATTCTCTCGAAAAAAAAATTGTAGCACAAGATGTAGAATTGATGCACCATAAGGTATCGAAAGTTTCACTTTGATATCTGTCATAGTTTTCAAGCTATCGAGAAAATCCGGGAAGGGGGGTAAAATTTACCCCCCCCCCCAGCGCCGCGCGGGTTAACTCTAGAATCTGACGTCGAAAGTCTTCAGATTTGACGTAAAACCTCTAATTGGAAGCGCTGTCGTACAGCGTCCTGGAAAAAGGCGCCAGAAGAGGCGCACCAGGCACCCGGGTTAGGTTAGGTATATTTTGTTATGCTATTTTTTTTAGACATGGTGCGCCTCTTCTAGCGCCTTGACAGATTTTGCAAATCTGGCGCAGTTCAGTCTTTTCTAGCGGCGAGAATACCCGCCGAAGCGCGGCGCCGCACCTTCCAATGTTTGCTGCAATGTTTGCTGAAGTCCTGTAAGAAGGTAGAGTCATCCGGCGATTTGAGCGACATCCGGCGATTTGCCTCGTGTTAAAGCCTCGTGTGTTGTGACGAGCTATCGCACTAGATTGTGCCAAAAAGAGTAAATAAGCCATGAACGGCAATCTTCATAGCGCGAGCGCGAGCGCGAGAGCGAGAGCGAGAGCGAGAGCGAGAGCGAGAGCGAGAGCGAGAGCGAGAGCGAGAGCGAAAGCGAAAGCGAGAGCGAGAGCGAGAGCGAGAGCGAGAGCGAGAGCGAGAGCGAGAGCGAGAGCGAGAGCGAGAGAAGAAAAAAATGGTTATACATAGGGTGGAGGTTTGAAGAAATGGCGCCCCAATTTCCCGGAAAAAAATGCGCCCCTGTTCCCCGGAAAAAATGCGCCCCTATACCCTGCCGCCGCCCCCCCCCCCCCCTTGAAAAAAAAAAATCCTGGATCCGCCCCTGCGGTCTAAAACTATCAGTTACACAATACAAAAGACAAAAGAAAGAACTGAAAAAGAAAAACGTATATTATTAGAACTTCAAATACTAGAATCTGATTCAAGTCCCACCTCCGAAGATATTGAAGAGATAGGTCGCAAACAGTCAGAATTACAAACTCTTAGATCAACTGCAAACGAGGGACGAATAATTCGTTCACGGGCAAGGTGGTATGAAGAAGGTGAAAAGGGATCATCTAGTTACTTCGTGAAACTAGAAAGGAGAAACTTTGAAACTAAATTAATGCCTTCCTTGAACATAGGAGATCGAGTAGTAAAGGATCCCGGCGAGATCCTCACTGTACTTAGTGAACATTTTGCTGAACTGTTTCGAAATGAGGAGGTTGCCCTGGAACCCGAAGTTAATGGATATTTAGAAAGCGCAAAACTCCCCAGACTTTCAACTACAGAATCGCAAACCCTAGACAAGGACATAACGGTTGAAGAGCTGGGCGCAACTTTAATGAAGTTTAGTAATAATAAAAGTCCAGGCTCGGATGGATATCCCTATGAGTTTTTTAAGGTCTTCTGGGGTGATATTAAACACTTTCTTTATAGGTCCTTAACATATGGTTTAATAAAAGGAGAGCTTTCAATAACGCAATGGGAAGGACTTATAACTCTAGTGCCCAAACCTTCCAAACCTAAGAATTTTATATCTAGCTGGAGGCCAATCACCATTCTAAACTCAACTTACAAAATATTAGCTGGAACAGTTGCAAACAGGCTCAAAAAGGTGTTAGATTCTATTATACATCCAGATCAGACAGCATTTTAAAAAAAAATAGATGTATTGGTGAAAACACCCGTGCCACTTATGATATCTTGTGGGGCACATACCGCAATGATACAAAGGGAGTATTACTCTCTGTGGATTTTAAGACCGCCTTTGATGTAATGAGTTGGAGGTTCTTGGAACACTGTTTATATAAGTTCAATTTTGGAGAAAAGTTCATAAATATCTTCTTGTGTTTGCACAAACAAATCTTTTTGCGTATTGTCTACAACGGAAATATGTCCAAACAAATAATCAACTTAGAAAGGGGATGCAGACAGGGAGACCCCATATCATGCTACTTCTGTATTATCGGGGCAGAAGTTTTAGCAAATAGGATCAGGCAAAACACCACCATTTGAGGAATCAAGCACAGGCATACCCTTATTAAAGTCATACAATATGCTGATGACACAACTTTTTTCCTTGACGGATCAGAGGAAAGCCTAAGGGCTGGTTTCGGCAAGCTTGGCTGGTTTGCAAAATATTTTGGACCAAAGCCTAATGTTTCAAAGTGTCACGCAATGTGGATAGGACGGCAGGCGTTTTCGAGCGAGAAAATATGCCCCGATATCAACTTGAATTGGGTTACAAAACTCAAGCTCCTGGGGATCGTTTTTAATCCACACTGTCGAGATATCGTAGCTGAAAATGTAACACTAAAGAAAGATGCAATCCTGAGGAATGTGGCAAGGCCGACATTTGACATTGGTTGGAAGAATCACCAAGTCATTATTATTGTCACAAATTACCCATATAATATCATCGCTACCTGACCCCAGTGAAAATGTCATAAAAGATATAAACAAAATACTATTCACATTTGTATGGGGCTCAAAAAGAAACCCATTGAAAAGAATAAGATTATGTCAGCCTTTACACGAGAATGGTCTGGCAATGATAGATATTACATCGTACATCAAATCACTAAAAATGAAATGGATCAAGAGGCTAATAACGGGAAAACACAGCGCCTGGCACTCACTTGTACCTGCAAAAGTTCAGAGCGAATTCATCTGGAATTTCGGAGTTGCGGCTCTGAAAAAAAGGTTTTGAGAGAAATATGCAAACCATTCTGGAGAGATGTAATTTCTGCTTGGCTACATTTTTCCAGTGTGTTCACAACGCCTCATGAACACTTCTGACAATGAAAACGTATTCAATTCTGATCACACCAAATTTAAAAACTTGTGATATATTAGTTGGGAAAGAAAGGGTTTATGTCTCATAGGCGATCTCTTCGAAGGCAATAAGCTTTTAACGTGGCAAAGGTTTAAGGACCTCTACAATATTCCATGCATTCACCTTGATTATCTTGGCCTGGTGCACAGTTTACCGAAGATTTTGCAAAAGGACCAACCAAATGGCTGGTATCAGCATCGCCCTTCAATACATGCTCGTATTCACTATCTTTTAACTAATGCAACTTTCACAAAGCTGTTTGCTAGAGGATTAATGAAAAACAGCACAAGATCTCAAAATGATATCGACAGGATTGAGTGCAAGTGGAGGAGAGACATTGACACATTCGAGCCATTGTCAGTACAGGTCGTGAGTAACAGTGTTTGTGCAACACGATATACATCCTTTCAGTTCAAAGTAGTAATGCGCATTTTAAAGGGAGATAATCACCTTTTGATTTTGTTAGCAACACTTTCTTTGGCTACCGTTATGGTATTAAAATGATGTGATCTAAATTTAAGAATTAAATACAATTATTCCCTAATTCGAAGTTGGAAGTTTGGGAAAATTTATGATCGGTATTTTCCCTACACTATTGGAAAGCGCAACATCTGGCGCTTTTGTGTCAATCTGATCAACGTTGTTGAATGGGCACTTATAAACAAATCGCCGACACTAAATAGGTTGCCGTCGGGGGCCAACCTAAACTGCCGATTTCAATGCACTTTTTTAAAATGATTGTTGATTCTTCATAAAAGTTTGGCACATATTCGCAAAAGATAGAATGCAGGAACACTGGCGGATCCAGGGGGGGCCAATCCGGCCATGCCCCCCCCCAAAAGCCTGGAAGGGGGGGGGGGGGGGGCAACATGTCTTTTGCCCCCCCCCCCCCCCAAAATATATATATATATATATATATATATATATATATATATATATATATATATATATATATATATATATATATATATATATATATATATATATAAATAACTAATATGAGCCTCAACGCATATAAAAAACACACAATAAAATTCCGTGTTCTGTGAAATTTTAAGAAAAAAAATGAACACGTTCATAAATAATGATTTCGTCGTCGACGAAGGAATAACTAGACCCACGACCAAGGGCGGATCCAGGGGGGGGGGGGGGGCGAACGGGGCCATGGCCCCCCCAAGCCTGTTTAAGGGGGCGCCAAACTATGTTTTGCCCCCCCCAGACGTGAAATTTAATGCATGCTATATTTGCGTTTTTAGAACGGTACTGGGCATCCCAAAATTGCAGCAGTCAAAATCAAGCTACCCTCAGTCAAAAACTGAAAAATTTCGCGCCGCTTCGCGGCATGACACAAGTTTCGCAATTGCATATACAAATTTGGCAAATTAATTCAATTAAGTGTCTTGCAGAGGCTCTCCTTGGCGGTAATTGCTGGCCCCAGGGCCAACTCTCTTCATAAAATATTATCTTTAAAGCGGGCTACATGTTTAGCTTGTCTGCCGAGTTCCGAAAAAGGCGACGCGAACGCAAAGACGCGGACTTCGGCAACCGGAAGCTGTTCCAGCGGTGCCCAACTTGTTGGCCCGAAGAGCTAATAGTGGGGACCAGGCCAGGACTATCTCCCCAAGCCATCTCCTCCAGGCTCCTCCAGATCCACAGGGACCATTTATGCGCGGAAATGTCGGTCTGCCTCTTGCTACTTTGAAACCATTTGCACTGTTACCAGTTGTTTGTTACAGTTCGGTACATAGGTATGTATACAGACTACAGTTATTATTATCATATGTACTATTGAGCGCAGACTGCCACCGGCCATCGTGATTTACTATCCGAGGCTAATGTATATGAAAAACTACCTTCATTTGAACATTTTGCATCATACCGAGATGTGCAACCAGGAAAAGGGGTTACCTGAGGCTTGGCTCCACTCACGGTCTGGTTCCAATATTAAAAATGCGTTTTCCACGACCGAAAATTAAAATGTTCACGCCGCTTCGCGGCGTCACATCAGTGGCCATCGTCATCGTCTTCGTTTCGTTGTAACGCTGAATTGAATGAATAACATTTTTAGCTTATTATCCTCTACAAGGCTAAGAAGCTAAAAATGCCTATGTTTCTGGGTTTTATCAGGCAAACCCGAGCAAAAAAAAAAAATCGCGCCGCTTCGCGGCGCTAAATAACAAGTACCTACTATAACATGCAAATCCACATTACAAATGTTGCAAAGGCTTAAATACACGCATAACAAATTGGGGTACATTTTTTTTTTCTCGTCATTTCAGCCGACCCCCACTCAAAAATTATCGGCGACGCCCCTGGGTACAGCTGACAATTGACATAGTTTTTATCAGTGTAAGGCAATGTCGGAACAATACAAACTGCAAGCTGACATCTTTCCTTTTTCGATATCCCAAAAGGTCGAAAACCTAAAAAAAAATGGGGAAAAAAAATCGAAATCGTGTGGTTGCAAAATAAAGTGGCCCAAATCCGGGAAGAAATTCGAAATTGGGGGTAGGTAAGGTCCGCTAAAAAACGGTTTGGCCCCCCCAAAACGGCCGGCTGGATCCGCCCTTGTGCAGGAAACATATTGCATACCTTCATGATAAATAACAATGCGTAGGGAGGCTAATTTACTGAATTCGTTACCGAGTGCTTGCTGATTATAAGCGTGGAGCGCTTATCAACTATGAATTGAAATATCTCGCGGTAGGAATTGTTATATGCAAAATCTGATAAATTTACAATATATTTTGGTCTCGTCTATCGATTTCAGGTGCTAACTCCATTTTTGTGGAAAAAGGTTATTATCTCCCTTTAACTACTAACACCTTTTTACGCTTGATTCATTACATAGAAGATGAACGGTGCACCTTCTGCGGTGCGGCCCCTGAGACATTAACTCATTTATTCCTGTCATGTCACTATGTTCAAAGTCTTTGGCATGATATTTCACGATACCTCTCAGTGAACGGCCTCGAGCAAATTTGTGATATAATTTTTTTTCTCGGAGATTGTAAAAATGCGTTGATAACCCACATAGTAACACTGGCAAAATACTTAATATATGATGCTAGGTATAGGGAGATACGGCCATCTTTCATCTAGTTTAAATCGTGCCTGAAGCGCGATTTTGAAACTGAAAGATAGCAGCAAAGCAAAATAACTTAGATAACTTCAGCAAAAAGTGGAGCGAGTTAAAAGCTGATTTAAGCGCTGGTGACTGATGACTCTTATAATCCATTTCGCTCTATTTTCATTGCCAACAAAAACCCGGTCCTTGCTTCGTCCCCTCATGCGCGATTTGGCGGATTGCGACATGTCTGGCGGCGGCAGCGTGGCCGGCGGGTGGCGCCATCTGCCGTGCTCCCGCTGCTTCTAGTGCCGCGGGTCTACCGTCTGTGGCGACTGTAGTCGTAGTGTCTTCGTCTGTAGGCTATTGACTGGCCTCCGATGTTGATGGGCCTGTCGCCGCCGATGCAACCGTTGTCGCCACCGCCTCCGCCGTCGATGCTCCTGCCGCCGTCCTCGCTGCCGCCGTCGCCGCCCTCACCAACACAGGCATCCTACTACAGTGCCAGTAAAGTAGGATAGACCCCCGCCCTTTCCCCACCCGGGCCGACCCGGGACCAGTCCGTGCGGGTCCCCGACCCAGCTGGTCGACGGCTCGCACGCCCGACCGGTGGCGAGGCGGGCACCGCTTCGCGAGGATTGGCCGCGGTGAACGCGAGGCGGCGCGGGCGGGGGCCGCCTACGATATTCATACTGAATGTTGAAATGTATGAATGAGTGTCTGTGGTGGTGACAAATATACGAGAAAAAAAAGACAGATTTGATCTCAGGTCAATATTTGAGGCTGCAGAGGTCAAAAAGTAAAAAAATCCGTGTTTTTGCTAAATCGTTTTTTTTCTATTAAGTTTTACGTAATAAAGATAACGGAAAAGATTTTCGCCATTATGTTTATCTTGTCAAGGCGCTTCGAATGATATATATGATGGCCTTGTTAAGTCAACTTAACAATTTGACCTCAGGTCACGGTCAAGTGGTGACCCAAGTAGGGCATGTTGCATATGGGAAGACGTGTCTCGACGAGACAAACACATTGATGTCTGTAGTGTCGTACTTGTTCGTAGATGTTGGCCCGTACGTTTATGTATGGCGGTTGACCCTTCGCCGGCCGCGACCTGGCGCAGGGGGAGCCGGCGTCGAGGCAGTTGTGTCTGGGCGGCCGGGCAGGGCGTGGCCGCAGTGGCGCCGAGCAGGTACCGGCTTACCCTCTTGCGTTACGTTATGTCTTGTTTTGATTATAACGGCTGGTCAAAACTTCTTTATAATTTGGAACTGAGCGGACCGACACGCAGTAACTGGCGGCGACACCACAAACTGGCGACGAAGATGTTTCAAGCACCACCGCCGAGTGAGTACTTGTCGAGTCCGGCCCAGAAACCGAAGCTACCCTGGAGGCAGTGGTATGCAGGCTTTCTAGTCTATGGAGAGGCAAGTGGTTGGGAGGAGTGGTCAGCTGGCAGACGTAAGGCCCTGCTATTGCACTGTGCGGGCGCGGAAGCCCGTAGGTTGTATAGGGCAGTCGAGTCTTCCGTGGGTCCAGATGAGGGGGTGAAGGCCGGTCTGCTGGGGCAAGTCACCCTGATGATCACACCAGTGTCACCGTATGACGTGGCTGTTGGGGTGTTCGAGAAATTGTTTGTCAGGGATGCCGATGTCCGTACTGAGAGAGTCCGATTCAGACGATGTGTTCAACAGCTGGGTGAGACTGCACTCATCTTCCTGGCAAACTTGAAAGAAGCCGTGCAGAGATGTTCGTTTGGTGACTTGCGGGACGAGATGGTTAGAGACCAGTTCATACAAGGGTGACTGTCTGACCAGTTGCGTGACAAGCTTCTGCTGAAAGATAATCTGACTCTGGAGCGACTGGAGGACATCGCCGAGTCGGTCGATCGCGGCCTGCAGAGGAGAGGAGTCCTGCAAGAGGCCGCTGGAGGACCGGTTAGCACTGCAGCAACCCAGGTAGCTGAAGTTGCGTTCGCCGCCCAGCAGCCAGAGGAGATACGTGCACCAATTCGTAACCTGAGGTACGGGACATGCTACGCCTGTGGTAGGCGGGGACACCGGGCTGGGAACCAGGAATGTCCTGCTAGGGATAAGGAGTGTCACAAATGTCAGGAGGTGGGACACTTCATCAGGTGCTGTCGATCCAGCAAGTCGAAGCGAGCCAGACAGGAGGGAAGAGATCGTCAAGTAAGTACTGTTCAGGTACTGACTGTGCAGATACCTTCGTCATCGGACTGCCCATGGTACACGGTAGGCATTGGCGGCCGTGAGGTGACCATGATGGTGGACACAGGTGCGGCAGTCAGCGTCATACCCGTACAGCTGTACCGAGATGTGATGTCTGATTTCTCCTTGAACCAGGCAAAGGTGAAGCTGGAAGCCTATGGCGGAGCCGGTATCCGCGTGATGGGAGTTTTCAGCGCTCCAGTAACAGCTCTATCTGGTCAACGGGTTGATGCTGAGTTATATGTTGCCGATGCCGAGATCCCGCTGCTGGGTCGTGACTTGCAGAGGAAGTTGAGAGTGACTGTGAAGAACGGGAATTGTGTATGTCTTGTTGTAGTGCACGTGCCGTGCCATGATGTAGTCGCGGTGCTGGTGGCTCCGGTAGGTAAACCATTGGGGTGCACTAGTGTGTGAGTTGCGGGTCGCGGGGTCACCATACGGACGTCGGTGGGCGCCGGGTGGCCGCCGGCACTGTGCCGGGTGCTGCGCGAGAGACCACTACGTGGAATACAGCTGACCGAAGAATCAAGACTTTACACTTGTCCAGCAGGTGACTCCACTTCCAGCGAACAGCGGCTTCGTCCACAAGGTCAGACTGAGGCCTGGTGCAGAGCCGGCCAAGAAAAAGATGCGGTCTCTACCGTATCCACCTGTCTGTCTGTTTATCCACCTGTCTGTCTGTTTATCCACCTGTCTATCTGTCTATCCACCTGTCTGTCTGTATATCCACCTGTCTGTCTGTCTATCCACCTGTATGGCTGTATATCCACCTTTGTCTGTCTATTCACCTGTATGTCTGTCTATCCACCTGTCTGTCTGTCTATCCACCTGTTTGTCTGTATATCCACCTGTCTGTCTGTGTATCCACCGGTCTGTCTGTTTATCCACATGGCTGTCTGTCTGTCTATCCACCTGTATGTCTGTTTATCCACCTGTCTGTCTGTTTATCCACCTGTCTGTATGTCTATCCACATGTCTGTCTGTCTATCCACCTGTATGCTTGTCTATCCACCTGTGTGTCTGTTTATCCACCTGTATGTCTGCCTGTCCACCTGTATGTCTGTCTATTCACCTGTCTGTCTGTCTATCCACCTGTATGCCTGTTTATCCACCTGTCTGTCTGTATATCCACCTGTCTGTCTGTATATCCATCTGTCTGTCTGTCTGTCTGTCCACCTGTCTGTATGTCTATCCACCTGTTTGTCTGTCTATCCACATGTCTGTCTGTCTACCCACACGTCTGTCTGTATATCCACCTGTCTGTCTGTCTATCCACCTGTATGTCTGTATATCCACCTGTCTGTCTGTCTTTCCACCTGTCTGTATGTATATCCACCTGTATGTATGTCTATCCACCTGTCTGTCTGTCTATCCACCTGTCTGTATGTATATCCACCTGTCTGTCTGTCTATCCACATGTCTGTCTGTATATCCACCTGTCTGTCTGTTTATCCACCTGTCTGTCTGTATATCCACCTGTATGTCTGTTTATCCAACTGTCTGTCTGTATATCCACCTGTGTGTCTGTATATCTTGCCTGTCTGTCCACATGTCTGCCTGTCTATCCACCTGTCTGTCTGTATATCCACCTGTCTGTCTGTCTATCCACCTGCCTGTCTGTCTATCCACCTGTATGTCTGTCTATCCACCTGTCTGTCTGTCTATCCACCTGGCTGTCTGTTTATCCAACTGTCTGTCTGTATATCCACCTGTCTGTCTGTATATCTTGCCTGTCTATCCACATGTCTGTCTGTATATCCACCTGTGTGTATGTCTGTCCACCTGTCTGTCCGTCTTTCCACCTGTATGTCTGTATATCCACCTGTATGTCTGTCTATCCGCATGTTTGTCTGTATATCCACCTGTATGTATGTCTGTCCACCTGTATGTCTGTCTGTCCACCTGTCTCTCTGTCTATCCACCTGTCTGTATGTATATCCACCTGTATGTCTGTCTATCCACCTGTTTGTCTGTATATCCACATGTCTGTCTGTCTATCCACCTGTCTGTCTGTTATCCACCTGTATGTCTGTCTATCCACCTGCCTGTCTGCCTATCCACCTGTCTGTCTGTGTCTCCACCTGTCTGTATGTATATCCACCTGTCTGTCTGTATATCCACCTGTCTGTCTGTTTATCCACCTGGCTGTCTGTTTATCCACCTGTCTGTATGTCTATCCACCTGTATGTCTGTCTATCCACCTGTATGTATGTTTATCCACCTGTCCGTCTGTATATCCACCTGTCTGTCTGTATATCCACCTGTCTGTCTGTCTGTCTGTCCACCTGTCTGTATGTCTATCCACCTGTCTGTCTGTCTATCCACATGTCTGTCTGTCTATCCACCTGTCTGTCTGTATATCCACCTGTCTGTCTGTTTATCCACCTGTCTATCTGTATATCTACCTGTCTGTCTGTATATCCACCTGTCTGTCTGTCTGTCTGTCCACCTGTCTGTATGTCTATCCACCTGTCTGTCTGTCTATCCACATGTATGTCTGTATATCCACCTGTCTGTCTGTATATCCACCTGTCTGTCTGTTTATCCACCTGTCTATCTGTATATCTACCTGTCTGTCTGTATATCCACCTGTCTGTCTGTCTGTTCACCTGTCTGTCTGTCTATCCACCTGTATGTCTGTATATCCACCTGTATGTCTGTATGTCCACATGTCTGTCTGTCTTTCCACCTGTCTGTCTGTATATCTACCTGTATGTCTGTCTGTCCACCTGTCTGTCTGTCTATACACCTGTCTGTCTGTCTATCCACCTGTATGTCTGTTTATCCACCTGCATGTCTGTCTATCCACCTGTATGTATGTATATCCACCTGTCTGTCTGTTTATCCACCTGTATGTCTGTTTATCCACCTGTCTGTCTGTTTATCCACATGTATGTCTGTCTGTCCACCTGTCTGTCTGTCTGTCCACCTGTATGTATGTCTGTCCACCTGTATGTCTGTCTATCCACCTGTCTGTCTGTCTATCCACCTGTCTGTCTGTCTATCCACCTATCTGTCTGTTTATCCACTTGTCTGTCTGTATATCCACCTGTCTGTCTGTCTATCCACCTGTCTGTATGTCTATCCACCTGTCTGTCTGTCTATCCACCTGTTTGTCTGTCTATCCACCTGTATGTCTGTCTATCCACCTGTATGTCTGTCTATCCACCTGTATGTCTGTCTATCCACCGGTATGTCTGTCTATCCACCTGTCTGTCTGTCTATCCACCTTTCTGTCTGTTTATCCACCTGTCTGTCTGTATATCCACCT
Organism: Chirona hameri; assembly: GCA_036785665.1. Taxonomy (NCBI): domain Eukaryota; kingdom Metazoa; phylum Arthropoda; class Thecostraca; order Balanomorpha; family Balanidae; genus Chirona; species Chirona hameri. The sequence goes on along the minus strand of JAXIVJ010005171.1, from coordinate 30,401 downwards.
GTCTGTCTGTTTATCCACTTGTCTGTCTGGGTATCCACCTTTCTGTCTGTCTATCCACCTGTCTGTCTGTCTATCCACCTGTCTGTCTGTATATCCACATGTCTGTCTGTATATCCACCTGTATGTCTGAATGTCCACCTGTATGTCTGTCTATACACCTGTCTGTCTGTATATCCACCTGTCTGTCTGTCTATCCACCGGTATGTATGTCTATCCACCTGTCTGTATGTCTATCCACCTGTCTGTCTGTCTATCCACCTGTCTGTCTGTATATCCACCTGTATGTCTGTCTATCCACCTGCCTGTATGTATATCTGTCCACCTGTCTGTCTGTCTTTCCACCTGTCTGTCTGTATATCCACCAGCCTGTCTGTATATCCACCTGTCTGTCTGTTTATCCACCTGTATGTTTGTATATCCACCTGTATGTCTGTCTATCCACCTGTATGTCTGTCTATCCACCTGTATGTATGTATATCCACCAGTCTGTCTGTTTATCCACCTGTCTGTATGTCTATCCACATGTCTGTCTGTCTATCCACCTGTATGCTTGTCTATCCACCTGTGTGTCTGGTTATCCACCTGTATGTCTGCCTGTCCACCTGTATGTCTGTCTATTCACATGTCTGTCTGTCTATCCACCTGTATGCCTGTTTATCCACCTGTCTGTCTGTATATCCACCTGTCTGTCTGTATATCCACCTGTCTGTCTGTCTGTCTGTCTGTCTGTCCACCTGTCTGTATGTCTATCCACCTGTTTGTCTGTCTATCCACATGTCTCTCTGTCTATCCACCTGTCTGTCTGTATATCCACATGTCTGACTGTTTATCCACCTGTCTGTCTGTATATCCACCTGTCTGTCTGTATATCCACCTGTCTGTCTGTCTGTTCACCTGTCTGTCTGTCTATCCACCTGTATGTCTGTATATCCACCTGTCTGTCTGTCTTTCCACCTGTCTGTCTGTATATCAACCTGTATGTATGTCTATCCACCTGTCTGTCTGTCTATCCACCTGTCTGTATGTCTATCCACCTGTCTGTCTGTCTATCCACATGTCTGTCTGTATATCCACCTGTCTGTCTGTGTATCCACCTGTCTGTCTGTCTATCCACCTGTATGTCTGTTTATCCAACTGTCTGTCTGTATATCCACCTGTATGTCTGTATATCTTGCCTGTCTGTCCACATGTCTGCCTGTCTATTCACCTGTCTGTCTGTATATCCACCTGTCTGTCTGTCTATCCACCCGCCTGTCTGTATATCTTGCCTGTCTATCCACATGTCTGTCTGTATATCCACCTGTATGTATGTCTGTCCACCTGTCTGTCCGTCTTTCCATCTGTATGTCTGTATATCCACCTGTCTGTCTGTCTATCCGCATGTTTGTCTGTATATCCACCTGTATGTATGTCTGTCCACCTGTATGTCTGTCTGTCCACCTGTCTCTCTGTATATCCACCTGTCTGTATGTATATCCACCTGTATGTATGTCTATCCACCTGTTTGTCTGTATATCCACCTGTCTGTCTGTCTGTCTGTCCACCTGTCTGTATGTCTATCCACCTGTTTGTCTGTCTATCCACATGTCTGTCTGTCTATCCACCTGTCTGTCTGTATATTCACCTGTCTGTCTGTCTATCCACCTGTATGCCTGTTTATCCACCTGTCTGTCTGTATGTCTACCTGTATGTATATCTGTCCACCTGTCTGTCTGTCTTTCCACCTGTCTGTCTGTATATCCACCAGTCTGTCTGTATATCCACCTGTCTGTCTGTTTATCCACCTGTATGTTTGTATATCCACCTGTATGTCTGTCTATCCACCTGTATGTCTGTCTATCCACCTGTATGTATGTATATCCACCAGTCTGTCTGTCTATCCACCTGTCTGTATGTCTATCCACATTTCTGTCTGTCTATCCACCTGTATGCTTGTCTATCCACCTGTGTGTCTGTTTATCCACCTGTATGTCTGCCTGTCCACCTGTATGTCTATCTATCCACCTGTATGTCTGTCTATCCACCTGTCTGTATGCCTATCCACCTGTATGTCTGTCTATCCACCTGTATGTATGTATATCCACCTGTCTGTCTGTCTATCCACCTGTATGCCTGTTTATCCACCTGTCTGTCTGTATATCCACCTGTCTGTCTGTATATCCACCTGTCTGTCTGTCTGTCTGTCCACCTGTCTGTATGTCTATCCACCTGTTTGTCTGTCTATCCACATGTCTGTCTGTCTATCCACCTGTCTGTCTGTATATCCACATGTCTGTCTGTTTATCCACCTGTCTGTCTGTATATCCACCTGTCTGTCTGTATATCAACCTGTCTGTCTGTCTGTTCACCTGTCTGTCTGTCTATCCACCTGTATGTCTATATATCCACCTGTCTGTCTGTCTTTCCACCTGTCTGTCTGTATATCAACCTGTATGTATGTCTATCCACCTGTCTGTCTGTCTATCCACCTGTCTGTATGTCTATCCACCTGTCTGTCTGTCTATCCACATGTCTGTCTGTATATCCACCTGTCTGTCTGTTTATCCACCTGTCTGTCTGTCTATCCACCTGTATGTCTGTTTATCCAACTGTCTGTCTGTATATCCACCTGTATGTCTGTATATCTTGCCTGTCTGTCCACATGTCTGCCTGTCTATTCACCTGTCTGTCTGTATATCCACCTGTCTGTCTGTCTATCCACCCGCCTGTCTGTATATCTTGCCTGTCTATCCACATGTCTGTCTGTATATCCACCTGTATGTATGTCTGTCCACCTGTCTGTCCGTCTTTCCACCTGTATGTCTGTATATCCACCTGTCTGTCTGTCTATCCGCATGTTTGTCTGTATATCCACCTGTATGTATGTCTGTCCACCTGTATGTCTGTCTGTCCACCTGTCTCTCTGTATATCCACCTGTCTGTATGTATATCCACCTGTATGTCTGTCTATCCACCTGTTTGTCTGTATATCCACCTGTCTGTCTGTCTGTCTGTCCACCTGTCTGTATGTCTATCCACCTGTTTGTCTGTCTATCCACATGTCTGTCTGTCTATCCACCTGTCTGTCTGTATATTCACCTGTCTGTCTGTCTATCCACCTGTATGCCTGTTTATCCACCTGTCTGTCTGTATGTCTACCTGTATGTATATCTGTCCACCTGTCTGTCTGTCTTTCCACCTGTCTGTCTGTATATCCACCAGTCTGTCTGTATATCCACCTGTCTGTCTGTTTATCCACCTGTATGTTTGTATATCCACCTGTATGTCTGTCTATCCACCTGTATGTCTGTCTATCCACCTGTATGTATGTATATCCACCAGTCTGTCTGTTTATCCACCTGTCTGTATGTCTATCCACATGTCTGTCTGTCTATCCACCTGTATGCTTGTCTGTCCACCTGTCTGTATGTCTATCCACCTGTTTGTCTGTCTATCCACATGTCTGTCTGTCTATCCACCTGTCTGTCTGTATATCCACCTGTCTGTCTGTTTATCCACCTGTCTGTCTGTATATCCACCTGTCTGTCTGTATATCCACCTGTCTGTCTGTCTGTTCACCTGTCTGTCTGTCTATCCACCTGTATGTCTGTATATCCACCTGTCTGTCTGTCTTTCCACCTGTCTGTCTGTATATCCACCTGTATGTATGTCTATCCACCTGTCTGTCTGTCTATCCACCTGTCTGTATGTATATCCACCTGTCTGTCTGTCTATCCACATGTCTGTCTGTATATCCACCTGTCTGTCTGTTTATCCACCTGTCTGTCTGTCTATCCACCTGTATGTCTGTTTATCCAACTGTCTGTCTGTATATCCACCTGTATGTCTGTATATCTTGCCTGTCTGTCCACATGTCTGCCTGTCTATTCACCTGTCTGTCTGTATATCCACCTGTCTGTCTGTCTATCCACCTGCCTGTCTGTCTATCCACCTGTATGTCTGTCTATCCACCTGTCTGTCTGTCTATCCACCTGGCTGTCTGTTTATCCAACTGTCTGTCTGTATATCCACCTGTCTGTCTGTATATCTTGCCTGTCTATCCACATGTCTGTCTGTATATCCACCTGTATGTATGTCTGTCCACCTGTCTGTCCGTCTTTCCACCTGTATGTCTGTATATCCACCTGTCTGTCTGTCTATCCGCATGTTTGTCTGTATATCCACCTGTCTGTATGTATATCCACCTGTATGTCTGTCTATCCACCTGTTTGTCTGTATATCCACATGTCTGTCTGTCTATCCACCTGTCTGTATGTTTATCCACCTGTCTGTCTGTCTATCCACCTGCCTGTCTGTCTATCCACCCGTCTGTCTGTTTCTCCACCTGTCTGTATGTATATCCACCTGTCTGTCTGTCTATCCACCTGTCTGTCTGTATATCCACCTGTCTGTCTGTCTATCCACCTGTCTGTCTGTATATCCACATGTCTGTCTGTATATCCACCTGTATGTCTGAATGTCCACCTGTATGTCTGTCTATCCACCTGTCTGTCTGTATATCCACCTGTCTGTCTGTCTATCCACCGGTATGTATGTCTATCCACCTGTCTGTATGTCTATCCACCTGTCTGTCTGTCTATCCACCTGTCTGTCTGTATATCCACCTGTATGTCTGTCTATCCACCTGTCTGTCTGTCTGTCTGTCTGTCTGTCCACCTGTCTGTATGTCTATCCACCTGTTTGTCTGTCTATCCACATGTCTCTCTGTCTATACACCTGTCTGTCTGTATATCCACATGTCTGTCTGTTTATCCACCTGTCTGTCTGTCTATCCACCTGTCTGTCTGTATATCCACCTGTCTGTCTGTCTGTTCACCTGTCTGTCTGTCTATCCACCTGTATGTCTGTATATCCACCTGTCTGTCTGTCTTTCCACCTGTCTGTCTGTATATCAACCTGTATGTATGTCTATCCACCTGTCTGTCTGTCTATCCACCTGTCTGTATGTCTATCCACCTGTCTGTCTGTCTATCCACATGTCTGTCTGTATATCCACCTGTCTGTCTGTGTATCCACCTGTCTGTCTGTCTATCCACCTGTATGTCTGTTTATCCAACTGTCTGTCTGTATATCCACCTGTATGTCTGTATATCTTGCCTGTCTGTCCACATGTCTGCCTGTCTATTCACCTGTCTGTCTGTATATCCACCTGTCTGTCTGTCTATCCACCCGCCTGTCTGTATATCTTGCCTGTCTATCCACATGTCTGTCTGTATATCCACCTGTATGTATGTCTGTCCACCTGTCTGTCCGTCTTTCCATCTGTATGTCTGTATATCCACCTGTCTGTCTGTCTATCCGCATGTTTGTCTGTATATCCACCTGTATGTATGTCTGTCCACCTGTATGTCTGTCTGTCCACCTGTCTCTCTGTATATCCACCTGTCTGTATGTATATCCACCTGTATGTATGTCTATCCACCTGTTTGTCTGTATATCCACCTGTCTGTCTGTCTGTCTGTCCACCTGTCTGTATGTCTATCCACCTGTTTGTCTGTCTATCCACATGTCTGTCTGTCTATCCACCTGTCTGTCTGTATATTCACCTGTCTGTCTGTCTATCCACCTGTATGCCTGTTTATCCACCTGTCTGTCTGTATGTCTACCTGTATGTATATCTGTCCACCTGTCTGTCTGTCTTTCCACCTGTCTGTCTGTATATCCACCATTCTGTCTGTATATCCACCTGTCTGTCTGTTTATCCACCTGTATGTTTGTATATCCACCTGTATGTCTGTCTATCCACCTGTATGTCTGTCTATCCACCTGTATGTATGTATATCCACCAGTCTGTCTGTCTATCCACCTGTCTGTATGTCTATCCACATTTCTGTCTGTCTATCCACCTGTATGCTTGTCTATCCACCTGTGTGTCTGTTTATCCACCTGTATGTCTGCCTGTCCACCTGTATGTCTATCTATCCACCTGTATGTCTGTCTATCCACCTGTCTGTATGCCTATCCACCTGTATGTCTGTCTATCCACCTGTATGTATGTATATCCACCTGTCTGTCTGTCTATCCACCTGTATGCCTGTTTATCCACCTGTCTGTCTGTATATCCACCTGTCTGTCTGTATATCCACCTGTCTGTCTGTCTGTCTGTCCACCTGTCTGTATGTCTATCCACCTGTTTGTCTGTCTATCCACATGTCTGTCTGTCTATCCACCTGTCTGTCTGTATATCCACATGTCTGTCTGTTTATCCACCTGTCTGTCTGTATATCCACCTGTCTGTCTGTATATCCACCTGTCTGTCTGTCTGTTCACCTGTCTGTCTGTCTATCCACCTGTATGTCTATATATCCACCTGTCTGTCTGTCTTTCCACCTGTCTGTCTGTATATCAACCTGTATGTATGTCTATCCACCTGTCTGTCTGTCTATCCACCTGTCTGTATGTCTATCCACCTGTCTGTCTGTCTATCCACATGTCTGTCTGTATATCCACCTGTCTGTCTGTTTGTCCACCTGTCTGTCTGTCTATCCACCTGTATGTCTGTTTATCCAACTGTCTGTCTGTATATCCACCTGTATGTCTGTATATCTTGCCTGTCTGTCCACATGTCTGCCTGTCTATTCACCTGTCTGTCTGTATATCCACCTGTCTGTCTGTCTATCCACCCGCCTGTCTGTATATCTTGCCTGTCTATCCACATGTCTGTCTGTATATTCACCTGTATGTATGTCTGTCCACCTGTCTGTCCGTCTTTCCACCTGTATGTCTGTATATCCACCTGTCTGTCTGTCTATCCGCATGTTTGTCTGTATATCCACCTGTATGTATGTCTGTCCACCTGTATGTCTGTCTGTCCACCTGTCTCTCTGTATATCCACCTGTCTGTATGTATATCCACCTGTATGTCTGTCTATCCACCTGTTTGTCTGTATATCCACCTGTCTGTCTGTCTGTCTGTCCACCTGTCTGTATGTCTATCCACCTGTTTGTCTGTCTATCCACATGTCTGTCTGTCTATCCACCTGTCTGTCTGTATATTCACCTGTCTGTCTGTATCCACCTGTATGCCTGTTTATCCACCTGTCTGTCTGTATGTCTACCTGTATGTATATCTGTCCACCTGTCTGTCTGTCTTTCCACCTGTCTGTCTGTATATCCACCAGTCTGTCTGTATATCCACCTGTCTGTCTGTTTATCCACCTGTATGTTTGTATATCCACCTGTATGTCTGTCTATCCACCTGTATGTCTGTCTATCCACCTGTATGTATGTATATCCACCAGTCTGTCTGTTTATCCACCTGTCTGTATGTCTATCCACATGTCTGTCTGTCTATCCACCTGTATGCTTGTCTGTCCACCTGTCTGTATGTCTATCCACCTGTTTGTCTGTCTATCCACATGTCTGTCTGTCTATCCACCTGTCTGTCTGTATATCCACCTGTCTGTCTGTTTATCCACCTGTCTGTCTGTATATCCACCTGTCTGTCTGTATATCCACCTGTCTGTCTGTCTGTTCACCTGTCTGTCTGTCTATCCACCTGTATGTCTGTATATCCACCTGTCTGTCTGTCTTTCCACCTGTCTGTCTGTATATCCACCTGTATGTATGTCTATCCACCTGTCTGTCTGTCTATCCACCTGTCTGTATGTATATCCACCTGTCTGTCTGTCTATCCACATGTCTGTCTGTATATCCACCTGTCTGTCTGTTTATCCACCTGTCTGTCTGTCTATCCACCTGTATGTCTGTTTATCCAACTGTCTGTCTGTATATCCACCTGTATGTCTGTATATCTTGCCTGTCTGTCCACATGTCTGCCTGTCTATTCACCTGTCTGTCTGTATATCCACCTGTCTGTCTGTCTATCCACCTGCCTGTCTGTCTATCCACCTGTATGTCTGTCTATCCACCTGTCTGTCTGTCTATCCACCTGGCTGTCTGTTTATCCAACTGTCTGTCTGTATATCCACCTGTCTGTCTGTATATCTTGCCTGTCTATCCACATGTCTGTCTGTATATCCACCTGTATGTATGTCTGTCCACCTGTCTGTCCGTCTTTCCACCTGTATGTCTGTATATCCACCTGTCTGTCTGTCTATCCGCATGTTTGTCTGTATATCCACCTGTCTGTATGTATATCCACCTGTATGTCTGTCTATCCACCTGTTTGTCTGTATATCCACATGTCTGTCTGTCTATCCACCTGTCTGTATGTTTATCCACCTGTCTGTCTGTCTATCCACCTGCCTGTCTGTCTATCCACCCGTCTGTCTGTTTCTCCACCTGTCTGTATGTATATCCACCTGTCTGTCTGTCTATCCACCTGTCTGTCTGTATATCCACCTGTCTGTCTGTCTATCCACCTGTCTGTCTGTATATCCACATGTCTGTCTGTATATCCACCTGTATGTCTGAATGTCCACCTGTATGTCTGTCTATCCACCTGTCTGTCTGTATATCCACCTGTCTGTCTGTCTATCCACCGGTATGTATGTCTATCCACCTGTCTGTATGTCTATCCACCTGTCTGTCTGTCTATCCACCTGTCTGTCTGTATATCCACCTGTATGTCTGTCTATCCACCTGTCTGTCTGTATATCCACCTGTCTGTCTATATGTCTACCTGTATGTATATCTGTCCACCTGCCTGTCTGTCTTTCCACCTGTCTGTCTGTATATCCACCTGTATGTCTGTCTATCCACCTGTATGTATGTATATCCACCAGTCTGTCTTTTTATCCACATGGCTGTCTGTCTATCCACCTGTATGCCTGTCTATCCACCTGTCTGTCTGTTTATCCACCTGTCTGTATGTTTATCCACCTGTCTGTATGTATATCCACCTGTCTGTATGTCTATCCACCTGTCTGTCTATGTATCCACCTGTCTGTCTGTCTATCCACCTGTCTGTATGTCTATCCACCTGTATGTCTGTCTATACACCTGTATGTCTGTCTATCCACCTGTATGTATGTTTATCCACCTGTGTGTCTGTCTATCCACCTGTCTGTATGTCTATCCCCCTGTCTGTCTGTATATCCACCTGTCTGTCTATCCACCTGTCTGTCTGTATATCCACCTGTTTGTCTGTATATCCACCTGTATGTCTGTCTATCCACCTGTATGTCTGTCTATCCACCTGTATGTCTGTCTATCCACCCGTCTGTCTGTGTATCCACCTGTCTGTCTGTATATCCACCTTTCTGTCTGTTTATCCACATGTATGTCTGTCTATCCGCCTGTGTGTCTGTCTGTCTATCCACCTGTCTGTCTGTATATCCACCTGTCTGTCTGTCTATCCACCTGTCTGTCTGTATATCCACTTGTCTGTCTGTCTTTCCACCTGTATGTCTGTATATCCACCAGTCTGTCTGTCTATCCACCTGTATGTATGTATATCCACCTGTCTGTCTGTCTATCCACCTGTATGTCTGTCTATCCACCTGTCTGTGTGTATGTCTATCCACCTGTCTGTCTGTATATCCACCTGTCTGTATGTCTATCCACCTGTCTGTCTGTCTATCCACATGTATGTATGTCTATCCACCTGTATGTCTGTCGATCCATCTGTCTGTCTGTATATCAACCTGTCTGTGTGTCTATCCACATGTCTGTCTGTCTATCCACTTGTATGCATGTCTATCCACCTGACTTTCTCTATATCCACCTGTCTGTCTGTCTATCCACCTGTCTATCTGTATATCCACCTGTTTGTATGTATATTCACCTGTCTATCCACCTGTATGTCTGTATATCCACTTGTCTGTCTGGCTGTCCACATGTCTGTCCACCTGTCTTTCTGTCTATACACCTGTCTGTCGGTATATCCACCTCTCTGTCTGTCTATCCACCTGTCTGTCTGTATATCCACCTGTATGTATGTCTATCCACCTGTATGTCTGTCTATCCACCTGTCTGTCTGTCTATCCACATGTCTGTCTGTTTATCCACCTGTCTGTATGTATATCCACCTGTCTGTCTGTCTATCCACCTGGATGTATGTCGTTCCACCTGTATGTCTGTTTATCTACCTGTATGTCTCTCTATCCAGCTGTCTGTATGTCTATCCACCTGTCTGTCTGTTTATCCACCTGTCTGTATGTCTATCCACCTGTATGTCTGTCTATCCACATGTATGTCTGTATATCCACCTGTCTGTCTGTATATCCACCTGTATGTCTGTCTATCCACCTGTCTGTCTGTTTATCCAACTGTCTGTCTGTATATCCACCTGTCTGTCTGTATATCTTGCCTGTCTGTCCACATGTCTGCCTGTGTATCCACCTGTCTGTCTGTATATCCACCTGTCTGTCTGTCTATCCACCTGGCTGTCTGTTTATCCAACTGTCTGTCTGTATATCCACCTGTCTGTCTGTATATCTTGCCTGTCTGTCCACCTGTCTGCCTGTCTATCCACATGTCTGTCTGTATATCCACCTGTATGTATGTCTGTCCACCTGTCTGTCCGTCTTTCCACCTGTATGTCTGTATATCCACCTGTTGGTCTGTCTATCCGCATGTTTGTCTGTATATCCACCTGTATGTATGTCTATCCGCATGTTTGTCTGTATATCCACCTGTATGTCTGTCTGTCCACCTGTCTCTCTGTCTATCCACCTGTCTGTCTGTATATCCACCTGTCTGTATGTCTATCTACCTGTCTGTCTGTATATCCACATGTATGTCTGTATATCCACCTGTCTGTCTGTTTATCCACCTGTATGTCTGTATGTCCACCTGCCTGTCTGTCTATCCACCTGTATGTCTGTTTCTCCACCTGTCTGTATGTATATCCACCTGTCTGTCTGTCTATCCACCTGTCTGTCTGTTTATCCACCTGTCTGTCTGTTCATCCACCTGTCTGTATGTATATCCACATGTCTGTCTGTCTATCGACCTGTCTGTATGTCGTTCCACCTGCATGTATGTTGATCTACCTGTATGTCTGTCTATCCAGCTGTCTGTATGTCTATCCACCTGTATGTCTGTTTATCCACCTGTCTGTCTGTATATCCACCTGTCTGTCTGTCTATCCGCATGTTTGTCTGTATATCCACCTGTATGTATGTCTGTCTACCTGTATGTCTGTCTGTCCACCTATCTCTCTGTATATCCACCTGTCTGTATGTATATCCACCTGTATATCTGTCTATACACCTGTTTGTCTGTATATCCAGATGTCTGTCTGTCTATCCACCTGTCTGTCTGTTTATCCACCTGTCTGTCTGTCTATCCATCTGCCTGTCTGTCTATCCACCTGTCTGTCTGTTTCTCCACCTGTCTGTATGTATATCCACCTGTCTGTCTGTCTATCCACCTGTCTGTCTGTATATCCACCTGTATGTCTGTTTATCCACCTGTCTGTCTGTATATCCACCTGTCTGTCTGTATATCCACCTGTCTGTTTGTCTGTCTGTCCACCTGTATGTCTGTCTATCCACCTGTCTGTCTGTCTATCCACATGTATGTCTGTCTGTCCACCTGTCTGTCTGTATATCCACCTGTCTGTCTGTTTATCCACCTGTCTATCTGTATATATACCTGTCTGTCTGTATATCCACCTGTATGTCTGTCTGTCCACCTGTCTGTCTGTCTATCCACCTGTATGTCTGTATATCCACCTGTATGTCTGTATGTCCACATGTATGTCTGTCTTTCCACCTGTCTGTCTGTATATCTACCTGTATGTCTGTCTGTCCACCTGTCTGTCTGTCTATCCACCTGTCTGTCTGTCTATCCACCTGTATGTATGTTTATCCACCTGTATGTCTGTCTATCCACCTGTATGTATGTATATCCACCTGTCTGTCTGTTTATCCACCTGTATGTCTGTTTATCCACCTGTCTGTCTGTTTATCCACATGTATGTCTGTCTGTCCACCTGTCTGTCTGTCTGTCCACCTGTATGTATGTCTGTCCACCTGTATGTCTGTCTATCCACCTGTATGTCTGTCTATCCACCTGTCTGTCTGTCTATCCACCTGTATGTCTGTTTATCCACTTGTCTGTCTGTATATCCACCTGTATGTCTGTCTATCCACCTGTCTGTATGTCTATCCACCTGTCTGTATGTCTATCCACCTGTATGTCTGTCTATCCACCTGTTTGTCTGTCTATCCACCTGTATCTCTGTCTATCCACCTGTATCTCTGTCTATCCACCTGTATGTCTGTCAATCCACCTGTATGTCTGTCTATCCACCTGTCTGTATATCTACTTGTATGTCTGTTTATCCACCTGTCTGTATGTCTATCCACCTTTCTGTCTGTTTATCCACCTGTCTGTCTGTATATCCACCTGTCTGTCTGTGTATCCACTTGTCTGTCTGTGTATCCACCTGTCTGTCTGTCTATCCACCTGTCTGTCTGTATATCCACATGTCTGTCTGTATATCCACCTGTATGTCTGAATGTCCACCTGTCTGTCTGTCTATCCACCTGTCTGTATGTCTATCCACCGGTATGTATGTCTATCCACCTGTCTGTATGTCTATCCACCTGTCTGTCTGTCTATCCACCTGTCTGTCTGTATATCCACCTGTATGTATGTCTATCCACCTGTCTGTCTGTATATCCACCTGTCTGTCTATATGTCTACCTGTATGTATATCTGTCCACCTGTCTGTCTGTCTTTCCACCTGTCTGTCTGTATATCCACCAGTCTGTCTGTATATCCACCTGTCTGTCTGTTTATCCACCTGTATGTTTGTATATCCACCTGTATGTCTGTCTATCCACCTGTATGTCTGTCTATCCACCTGTATGTATGTATATCCACCAGTCTGTCTTTTTATCCACATGGCTGTCTGTCTCCACCTGTATGCCTGTCTATCCACCTGTCTGTCTGTTTATCCACCTGTCTGTATGTTCATCCACCTGTCTGTATGTATATCCACCTGTCTGTATGTCTATCCACCTCTCTGTCTATGTATCCACCTGTCTGTCTGTCTATCCACCTGTCTGTATGTCTATCCACATGTCTGTCTGTATATCCACCTGTATGTCTGTCTATACACCTGTATGTATGTTTATCCACCTGTTTGTCTGTTTATCCACCTGTCTGTATGTCTATCCCCCTGTCTGTCTGTATATCCGCATGTTTGTCTGTATATCCACCTGTATGTATGTATGTCTACCTGTATGTCTGTCTGTCCACCTGTCTCTCTGCATATCCACCTGTCTGTATGTCTATCCACCTGTCGGTCTGTCTATCCACCTGTCGGTCTGTCTATCCACCTGTATGTCTGTCAATCCACCTGTATGTCTGTATATCCACCTGTCTGTATGTATATCCACCTGTTTGTCTGTATATCCACCTGTCTGTATGTCTATCCACCTGTCTGTATGTCTATCCACCTGTATGTCTGTCTATCCACCTGTATGTCTGTCTATCCACCTTTCTGTCTGTCTATCCACATGTATGTCTGTATAACCACCTGTCTGTCTGTATATCCACCTGTCTGTCTGTATATCCACCTGTATGTATGTCAATCCACCTGTCTGTCTGTATATCCACCTGTATGTCTGTATATCCACCTGTATGTCTGTCTATCCACCTGTATGTCTGTCTATCCACCTGTCTGTCTGTCTATCCACCTGTATGTATATCTACCTGTCTGTCTGTATATCCACATGTCTGTCTGTCTATCCACATGTATGTCGGTCTATCCACCTGTCTGTGTGTATATCCACCTGTCTGTCTGTCTATACACCTGTCTGTCTGTCTATACACCTGTATGTCAGTCTATCCACCTGTCTGTCTGTCTTTCCACCTGTATGTCTGTTTATCCACCTGTATGTCTGTTTATCCACCTGTCTGTCTGTATATCCACCTGTCTGTCTGTCTATCCACCTGTCTGTCTGTCTATCCACCTGTATGTCTGTATATCCACCTGTCTGTCTGTATATCCACATGTTTGTCTGTCTATCTATCCACATGTGTGTCGGTCTATCCACCTGTCTGTGTGTATATCCACCTGTCTGTCTGTATATACACCTGTCTGTCTGTCTATACACCTGTCTGTCAGTATATCCACATGTCTGTATGTCTGTCCACCTGTCTGTCTGTCTGTTCACATGTCTGTATGTCTATCCACCTGTATGTCTGTCTGTCCATCTGTCTGTCTGTATATCCACCTGTATGTATGTATATCCACCTGTCTGTCTGTCTATCCACCTGTATGTATGTATGTCTATCCACCTGTCTGTCTGTCTTGTATATCCACCTGTATGTCTGTATATCCACCTGTATGTCTGTATATCCACCTGTCTGTCTGTCTATCCACCTGTCTGTTTGTCTATCCACCTGTATGTATGTGTATCCACCTGTCTGTCTGTATATCCACATGTGTGTATGTATATCCACCTCTCTGTCTGTCTGTCTGTCCACCTGTCTGTCTGTCTGTTCACCTGTCTGTATGTCTATCCACCTGTATGTATGTCTGTCCACCTGTCTGTCTGTCTTTCCAACTGTCTGTCTGTATATCCACCTGTCTGTCTGTCTATCCACCTGTATGTCTGTCTATCCACCTGTATGTCTGTCTATCCACATGTCTGTCTATCCACCTGTATGTCTGTCTCTCCACCTGTCTGTCTGTCTATCCACATGTATGTCTGTCTATCCACCTGTCTGTCTGTATATCCATCTGTCTGGCTGTCTATCCACCTGTATGTCTGTCTATCCACCTGTCTGGCTGTTTATCCACCTGTCTGCCTGTATATCCACCTGTCTGTCTGTCTATCCACCTGTGTGTTTGTATATCCACCTGTATGTCTGTATATCCACCTGTATGTCTGTATATCCACCTGTATGTATGTCTGTCCACCTGTCTGTCTGCCTGTCCACCTGTCTGTCTGCCTATCCACCTGTATGTCTGTCTATCCACATGTATGTCTGTATATCCACCTGTCTGTCTGTATATCCACCTGTATGTCTGTCTATCCACCTGTCTGTCTGTTTATCCAACTGTATATCTGTATATCCACCTGTCTGTCTGTATATCTTGTATGTATATCCACCTGTCTGCCTGTCTATCCACCTGTCTGTCTGTATATCCACCTGTATGTCTGTCTATCCACCTGGCTGTCTGTTTATCCAACTGTATGTCTGTATATCCACCTGTCTGCCTGTACATCCACCTGTCTGTATGTATATCCACCTGTTTGTATGTCTGTCCACCTGTCTGTCCGTCTTTCCACCTGTATGTCTGTATATCCACCTGTCGGTCTGTCTATCCGCATGTTTGTCTGTATATCCACCTGTATGTATGTCTATCCGCATGTTTGTCTGTATATCCACCTGTATGTATGTCTGTCCACCTGTATGTCTGTCTGTCCACCTGTCTCTCTGTATATCCACCTGTCTGTCTGTATATCCACCTGTCTGTATGTCTATCTACCTGTCTGTCTGTATATCCACATGTATGTCTGTATATCCACCTGTCTGTCTGTTTATCCACCTGTATGTCTGTATATCCACCTGCCTCTCTGTCTATCCACCTGTATGTCTGTTTCTCCACCTGTGTGTATGTATATCCACCTGTCTGTCTGTATATCCACCTGTCTGTCTGTTTATCCACCTGTCTGTCTGTTTATCCACCTGTCTGTATGTTTATCCACATGTCTGTCTGTCTATCTACCTGTCTGTATGTCGTTCCACCTGCATGTATGTTGATATACCTGTATGTCTGTCTATCCAGCTGTCTGTATGTCTATCCACCTGTATGTCTGTTTATCCACCTGTATGTCTGTATATCCACATGTATGTCTGTATATCCACCTGTATGTATGTCTATCCACCTGTCTGTCTGTCTGTATGTCCACCTGTATGTCTGTCTATCCACATGTCTGTCTGTCTATCCACCTGTCTGTCTGTCTATCCACATGTCTGTCTGTCTATCCACATGTCTGTATGTCTATCCACCTGTCTGTATGTTTATCCACCTGTATGTATGTATATCCACCTGTCTGTCTGTATATCCACCTGTATGTCTGTCTGTCCACCTGTCTATCCACCTGTCTGTCTGTATATCCACCTGTATGTCTGTATGTCCACCTGTCTGTCTGTGTTTCCACCTGTCTGTCTGCATATCCACCTGTATGTCTGTCTATCCACCTGTCGGTCTGTCTATCCACCTGTATGTCTGTCAATCCACCTGTATGTCTGTATATCCACCTGTCTGTATGTATATCCACCTGTTTGTCTGTATATCCACCTGTCTGTCTTTCTATCCAGCTGTCTGTCTGTATATCCGCCTGTCTGTATGTCTATCCACCTGTATGTCTGTCTATCCACCTTTATGTCTGTATATCCACCTTTATGTCTGTCTATCCACCTGTGTTCTGTATAACCACCTGTCTGTCTGTATATCCACCTGTCTGTCTGTATATCCACCTGTATGTCTGTCTATCCACCTGTATGTCTGTCTATCCACATGTCTGTCTGTCTATCCACCTGTCTGTCTGTCTATCCACCTGTATGTATGTCTATCCACCTGTCTGTCTGTATATCCACATGTCTGTCTGTCTATCCACATGTATGTCGGTCTATCCACCTGTATGTGTGTATATCCACTTGTCTGTCTGTCTATACACCTGTATGTCAGTCTATCCACCTGTCTGTCTGTCTTTCCACCTGTATGTCTGTTTATCCACCTGTCTGTCTGTTTATCCACCTGTCTGTCTGTATATCCACCTGTCTGTCTGTCTATCCACCTGTATGTCTGTTTATCCACCTGTCTGTCTGTCTATCCACCTGTATGTCTGTCTATCCACCTGTCTGTCTGTATATCCACATGTCTGTCTGTCTATCCACATGTATGTCGGTATATCCACCTGTCTGTGTGTATATCCACCTGTCTGTCTGTCTATACACCTGTCTGTCTGTCTATACACCTGTCTGTCAGTATATCCACCTGTCTGTCTGTCTATCCACCTGTCTGTCTGTATATCCACCTGTTTGTCTGTATATCCGCCTGTCTGTATGTCTATCCACCTGTATGTCTGTATATCCACCTGCATGTGTGGCTATCCACCTGTATGTATGTATGTCTATCCACCTGTCTGTCTTGTATATCCACCTGTATGTCTGTATACCCACCTGTCTGTCTGTATATACACCTGTCTGTCTGTCTATCCACCTGTCTGTTTGTCTATCCACCTGCCTGTATGTATATCCACCTGTCTGTCTGTATATCCACATGTATGTATGTATATCCACCTGTCTGTCTGTATATCCACCTGTCTGTCTGTCCACCTGTCTGTCTGTCTGTTCACCTGTCTGTATGTCTATACACCTGTATGTCTGTCTGTCCACCTGTCTGTCTGTCTTTCCACCTGTCTGTCTGTATATCCACCTGTCTGTCTGTCTATCCACCTGTATGTCTGTCTATCCACCTGTATGTCTGTCTCTCCACCTGGCTGTCAGTTTATCCACCTGTATGTCTGTCTATCCACCTGTATGTCTGTCTATCCACCTGTCTGTATGTATATACACCTGTCTGTCTGTTTATCCACATGTATGTCTGTCTATCCACCTGTCTGTATGTGGTTAACCTCCTGGAAGAGACATGGACCCCTAGGCCCCTGGCCGCGATGACCCGATGCCCTTTGATGGTGCGATCCTCTCGACATTCCTTCGCATCAAACTATTATTTTAGCACGGATGTTAGCTATTTAGGATATTGCAATGCCAGAGAGCCAAAAAGGCGGCATAAACTATCAGCTTTATTTCAGGCAAAATATAAATTTACATCAAATTCTATTGAACGCCATTTAAATAGAGCACTCCGATCGCTAATTCGCCATGCTCCCCTCCGCTATTCGCTAATCTGAACGCTTGAACCTTGTATCTACAGACTTGTTTGCAGAAGAGAATCCATGCTACCACCTTACCCATATCATAATCGAAAAGCAGTCGCAGATGGAATCACAATGCTCGTATACTTGTAAGATGGAATACTCGAGATGGTATCACATCTTCACAGTGCCCTGACATTGGGAAATTTGGGCGGAAAATGACACCCTATGGATACTATTTTCCACTCTTTTCCCAAGTTTTCCTCTTAATTTTCCACTCCTTATTCTAAAATGTATTGGATAATTTGAACTCTATACTGATTTATGGATGTAATGATAGGACAAGACGGGGAAAGACAGATCACAATTGGAATAGGTAATAACTAATTCTGGTGAGCGGGTAATTGGACACTGATAAAGCCGAATACAATGGCTTTTGGTTGAATTTTCCACTCTTTATGCTTATTTTTAGCCATAATTTTCCATTCCGCACCGAAGCTCCAAAGCAATCCTAGGACCCTGCATCTTGATATGATGAAATACGCAAAATTCAAAACAACAATCTGTACGAGTAGTTCTTGAAATTTTAGAGGGGCACACATTTTGGAAAACATTGGGGGGCCCAGAACACCGTGGGGGGAGGGCTCAGCTCAGCATTGGGAGGGGGTGGGGGCTCGGGCCCTCCCAAAGAGATATAAAGTTCCGCCCCTGCATATTGAACATACAGGTATCGCGGTGGCCGGAGAACCTCGGGTAGTCAGCCAGAAATGAACAGTATCAAATAAACGAAGACGAATGAAAAGGTGCCAGAACCATAAACCCACATTTATCTTCAAGCAGACACAATTCACAACGCGATGCAGAGATAACAATAACAGCAAACCCCATGCGGTAGATACAATGCTCACCCCAGCAACGCCCCACACCGACAGCAATATGGCGGCCGCAAAAGGTGTGTTTTGCTGGGGTGGTAAGAGGGTCCCCTGGGCGTATACCCCCAGACGACCATCCCCCTCCCCGGTTTGGCTACCCTCAGTCGACCCACCTACCACCCATGGCCTTACCATGTCCTTACGACTTCGTCAATATATAAGGACCTTTGAATGTTTTACGGACTTTCCAGCCAAACTTCAAAATTATAATTTAAGACAACTGTTTTTAATCGTCAATTAAAGGCCCACCCCGAATCCTCGTAATACAAATATTGTTTGTTTGATTTCGATGTCCGCGGAGGAACCGCGCACGCGCGCATTTTGAACCCAACGATCTTTTGGCTACCCCCAGACGACCCACCTACCACACCGCTACTATGGCCTAACGATCCTGACCACCCACTGTAGTCGAAGGGTAGTAATCTCTACCACATCTGTACTACTCCAGTCAACCATCAATGCGGTGGTAGTGGGGTGGTAGAAGTGTCGTTGCGGTGGCACAGGGGTGGTAATAAGGCTATAGGTGGTAACGGTGTAGTTTTAAAAAAAAATCAGTGGGACATTGTTTACTTTTTTACTCTTGTTGTTTCGCCTGGATGATGGAATTCGTTAAAGGGAAATAATGACCTTTTGATTTTGTTAGCAACAATTTCTGAGGCTACCGCTATGGTTTTAAAATTATTTTATTTAAATTTAAGAATTAAATAAAATTATTCCCAAATTCGAAGTTGTAAGTTTGGGAAAAATACAAACAAGTACCTTGTGTACTTCATGAAGGTCATTGACAAATTCGCCCTTCCCTACCATTGTTCACATCGATTGCGGCATTTTTGGAGGCTCTGTGACATTTCCGATCAAACTGAGCGCTGCTCGGACACACGCTAGTAGCGCTTTCGTTCTCCATGGCAACCAGGCGTCAGCCAATCAAAAGCCAGAAAGGGAATACGTTCTGGCTTTTCATTGGCTCACGCCTGGTTGCCATGGAGAACGAAAGCGCTACTAGTAACAACTCGCCACAATGGTTAAGTGCGCCGAGAAGCATGACAATGCTTTGCAAACAAATCGCCGACGCTAAATAGGTCGCCGTCGATGTGCATCGATGAGCTTCCGATTTAATTGCCAGTTTTGTGTTATTGTTTGTTAGTTTTTTGGGGAAAAATTATTATTTTTCATGATAATATAAAGCATAGTGTTATATACAGCCACAGACAAATTATACAATACTCCTAATGTTGAAAACAAATGAATTTATTTTCAAAAATTGAGGGTCGCAACCACTAACTATGCCGCCGTTGATGTGCATCGATGAGCTTCCGATTTTATTGCCACTTTTTCCAATCGCTGTTAGTTTTAGAAGATCGCCGGGCATATAATCACAACAAGCAGAACGCACAATATATTTTCCACTCCATTGCGTAAAAAAACAATACGGGAAAAGCCCGCAGTTTGATGAGGACCAAAAGTACTTGCAAGTACCGGTCGTTAAAAGTGTGGAACGCTTATCAACTTTAACTTGAAATATCTTTCGGTAGGAAAGTTTTCATGCAAAATGTGATGAATTTACAATATATTTTGGTCTCGTCTGGCGATTTCAAGTGCTAACTCCATTTTTGTGGAAAAAGGTAATTATTTCTCTTTAATCACCATTACAAATAACCCCCAATTTGGGTTCACCTAGCTATTTATGACGATGTAGTCGTTCGCAATGCATGGGAAAACGTTCTGCGGGTGCCTTTCTCGAGTTTTTTCTTCTAGGAGTTTCTGTAAGTATTGCTTGTGGTTGTGAGCAGGGGCGTCGACGCCTAACAGACCATTCAGACTAGTCGCACCACTTTTTTGGATGTCCCAATGTGCCGCCACCGTCTAGGTGCCGCCCTCGACGATTCGCCGTCACATACCAAGTGCCGCCACTGATCGGACGCCACCCAAGTCAGGTGCCGTCCCTCAAAAGATGCCGCCCCTTCAGTCAGGTGCCGCCCGCTCAGCCAGGTGCCGCCCTTCAGCCAGGTGTTGCCCCTCGAATATTTGCCGCATCCTCAACCGGGTGTCGCCCCTTCATCCAGGTGCCACCCCTTCAGAAAGATGCCGCCCTTCAGCCAGGTGTTGCCTCTTACAAAGATGCCAACCCCTCAACCGGGTGCCGCCCCTTTATCCAGGTGCCGCCCTTCAGCCAGGTGTTGCCCCTCAAAAAGATGCCGACCCCTCAACCGGGTGCCACCCCTTCAGTCAGGTGCTACCCCTTCAGCCAGGTGCCTCCCCTTCAGCAGGTGCCGCCCCTCAGAAGATGCTGCCCCTTCAGCCGGGTGCCGCCCCTTTCAGAAAGGTGCCACCCCTTCAGCTAGGTGCCGCCCTTTCAGATAGGTGCCGCCCCTCAGCTAGTTGCTCCCCTTCAGCAAGGTGCCGCCCTTTCAGCCAGGTGCTGCCCCTTCAGCCAGGTGCCGCCCCTTCAGTCAGGTGCCGCCTCTCAGCCAGGTGCCACCCCTCAGAACCTGCCCCTTCAGCCTGGTGTGGCGCCTTCAGCCAGGTGCCGCCCCTCAGCCAAGTGCCGCAACGAATATTTGCCGTCCCTATATCCTGATAAGGTGATGCCGTATCATGGCGGCCATGGCCCATCGATATGTCTTTTTGGTGTAGACTCAGGCTTAAGTAGTTCTTAAAGGGAATGTTTCACCTTTCTGAAAGTTGTAAAATATACGCTGGTTGTAGTTGAAAATATTAAGTAAGTGCTGCTGAAAACGATGGTGATATTTTTTCTCTCGAAAAGTCACTTAACTCTATACAAATTAAGGTTTTCGATTTGGGATGATGACGTCATTATTGAGCTGTAGACCGCCGCTGATTGGCTGACAAGGTGGGATTCGGTGAAAAAGTGTGTCAGCCAATCAGCGGCGGCACTAGCCTAGACCCCATTTTGCAAATGTGAATTTAAATTGCTTACAAACGGCTAAGTTTTGGGGAAAATTACCTTCGTATTTTCGCCATTTCAATAACGGCCAAATATAATGGCTATCTAAGTTCAAAACCAATACAAAGCATGGGTGGAGCTTTTCAGAAAAAGTTGGTGGGACAAGATGTCATATAGACTGGTTGTTTGCAATGGTTCAGGTGAAAATGGCCATTTCAACGCCAGGAAACCTTCAAATCTGACAAAAGTTGGTGGGACAAAGCACAAAGTTGGAGGGGCAGTCCCCCCACCATTTGAATAGGAAACTCCACCCGTGATTTGCACCCCCCCCCCCCCCCCCCCCTTACGGGTCACAGGGGGCCCGCCGAGATTGGCCCAGATACCATTTGCATTAGCTAAATGGCTTTCAAAAAGTCACAGAGGAGCCCTCAAACTAGGCAAGGGTCACTCTGGTGCATGCCAAGGGCCCTCAGATACACTGAAGGGCTTTCGAAGCCGGCCCAGGGGGACTCTTGGGCATGTCCAGGGGCCCATTGAGCCCACCGAGGGGCCCAAAAACTGTCCAGAGGCCTCTCGAGCATGTCCATGGACCCATTGAGCCCATTCAAGGGCGCAACAACATGCCCAGGGACCTTTCGAGCATGCCCTGGGGCGCATTGTGCCCACTCAGGGGCCCCGAAAACCTGCCCAGAGGCCTCTAGAGAATGTCCATTTGTCCAGGGACCAATTGAGTATGTTCAGGGGCCTCTCGAGCCTGGCCAGGGGGCCATTATAGTCTGTTTTAGGGTCTCTCGAACCTGCCCAGGGGCCATTAGAACCTGCCCAGAGGCCTCTCGAGCTTGCCCAGGCGCCCATTGAATCTGTTCAGGGGCCTCTCGAACTTGCCCAGGGGCCTCTCGAGCTTGCCCAGGGGCCCATTGAGTCTGTTCAAGGGTCTCTCGAACCTGCCTAGGGGCCATTAGTCTGTGCAGGGGCCTCTCGAGCTTTCCCAATGGTCCATTGATCCTGTGCAGGGGCCTCTCGAACCTGCCCAGGGGCTATTAGAGTCTGCTTAGGGGCCTCTCGGCTTGCCAAGGGGCCTTGTTCAAATACATCTACATACATCTACATTGAGTCTGTTCAGAGCCCTCTCAAGCTTATCCAGAAGGCCATTGAGTCTGTGAACGGGGCCCTCGAGCCTGCCCAGGGGTGCTAGTCGTCGCCTGGAGCGCCTGCTATCCGTGGTCGGCGCGGTCATAATGAGCGGTAATGTGCTGTACTCTGACCCACCTGGTGCAATGTTTTCTTGGGTTTCAAAATGGTTATTTGATAAGTTTGATGCGTTTTTGAATTCGGGGGGGGGGGGGGAGATGGTAGTGCAAAACAATTTAACAATTTTCCTCTCAGGAGAGTGTGTGCTGCAATATTTGTCAACCAGGGGCGTCGCCGACGGGAGGGTCGGGGGACCTGCCCAGGGGGAGGTCTGGGCAAACTCCCCCCACTTTTAGAAGGCGGGGGAGGGTCGACCCTCTTCCACACACACACACACTTTTTAAGGGAAAAAATACAAATGTATCGTAAAAATGTCCTTTGCAGTGCAGTAAAAATCCAACTATCTAGTGTCAAAAACTGGAAAATTTCGCGCCGCTTCGCGGCATGACACAAATTTCGCAATTGTTTATACAAATTTGGAAAATGGGAAAAATAATTTCATTAAGTGTCTAGCTGAGGCTCTCCTTGGCGGTAATTGCTGGCCCCAGGGCCCATACCCTTCATAAAATATTGCTTCTAAGTTTCAAGCAGGCTCCATGTTTAGCTAGTTTGCCGAATTCCGAAAAAGGCGACGCGAACGCAAAGACGAGGATATCGGCACCCGGAAGCTGCTCCAGCGGTGCACAATTCGCTGGACCGAAGAGCTAATAGTGGAAACAGGCCAGGACCATCTCCCCAAGCCATCTCACCTCACGGTCTGGTTCCAATATTAACATTTTGTTTTCCAGGACCTAAAATTAAAATTTTCACGCCGCTTCGCGGTGTCACATCGGTAGTCATCGTCATAACGAAGCCATAGTAATTGTCATCGGTTCGTCGTAACGCTGAATTGAATTAATATCATTTTTAGCTTATTATCCTCAATAAGGCACACCGCCTATATCTCTGGGTTTTATCAGGCAAAACCGTAAAATTTCGCGCCGCTAACAAGTACATGCCTACCTTTATAACATGAAAATCCACATACAAAATGCCGTCTCACCCCTCAGCCAGACCAGAGCAGCGTACCGCCGTCTCACCCCTCAGCCGGGCCGGGGCAGCGTATGTCCGACTCGCCCCTCAGCCAGACCAGGGCAGCGTATGCCCGTCTCTTCCCTCAGCCGGACCGGGACTGAGGGAGGGCATGGCCGTCTCACCCCTCAGCCGGACCGGGGCAGCGAACGGCCGTCTCGATTTATTATACCTACTTTGGAGTTGGAGCTGGACGGACTAGTTAAACTTACGGTCACGTAAACCCTACGTACCGAAATGTTAACGAAGAAAAGATAAGATACGATCGGCTGTTTACGATCAGGTAGGGTATCGAAATTTCGCTTGACAAAAACCTGGAAAGATACAAATTTGAACGTGTATGCACCCTTTGCCAGGTGCCGCCCCTTGCCAGGTGCCGCCACTTGCCAGGTGCCGCCCCTTGCCAGGTGCCGCCCCCATGCTAGGTGCCGCCCCCCCCCGAGCAAAAAGTCGCACCAGTTTTTGTCGCGTGTCGACGCCCCTGGTTGTGAGTTGTGATTATGTCCAGATCTGACCGAACGGAAAGTGCGAACAAATGCACAATTATACGGCCTACAATTATACAACATATGAAAAATGCTTCCCGACTTTTGCACCAGCTCTAGAAGACCTGCACCTCCAGGTGGCCCATGTGACCGGGACTGGCAAACCAGTGTTCGTGTTGGGAGACACAAATTTCGACCTGTCGCGCCCACTGAAGAGTGAAGTTCAACGGTACTCTCAGACACTCCACGATCTCGGCCTGAAACAGCTGGTGACAAGTCCGACCCGGCCCGAGTCCGGCTCACTGATCGATCACGTCATAGTGCGGGCGACAGATGACGTCACTGACGTCAAGGTCACCCCGTGGAGCTGGAGTGACCACGACCTGGTGGTCGCAGAGACGGCGGTGAGAAGAGAGCGTGCCCGTCCGGATAACATCAGTATCAGATCGACGCGAGACCTAACCTAACCTAACCTAGACGCGCTATGCCTCGACCTGCTGCTTTCGGACTGGGCGGCGGCATACGACGCACCCGATCCCAGCCGGAAGTGGACGGCCTGGTTCTCAGTGTGGACCCTATCATTGACAATCACATGCCGATGAAAGTGATCAAATCGCGCCACCCTCCGTGCCAATGGCTTACCGACAATGATGGGCTGCGCGCCCTGATGCGAGAGCGTGACCTGGCCCACGCAGCTAAACTGGAGCAACCCTCGCCCGAGACGCGTGAAGAATACCGTACGTGCCGGAATCGTGTAAAAGGTGCTCAGTTTAACGCAAAGTCGGCATTCTTCCTATCGTCGTATCGACAGTCACGCAAGGCAACGTGGCGGGACATTCGACGGCTCCTGATATCTCCGAGGGGTGGAAAGACAACACCTGCCCCGAGCGATCCCACCAGTCGCTGGGCTGACCGGCTTAATTCACATTTTGCCTCGGTCGGCCCGCGGGTGGCGGCGGAGCTGGAGCGGGAGCAGCGTGGGGCCGAGCCCCTCCCCCCGCGCGTGGTGAGCGGGTCATTCCGTGTGCGCGCAGCTACGTACCTTACCCCAGTTGTCGGAC
>JAXIVJ010005170.1:0-76364 GCA_036785665.1 Chirona hameri | reverse complement strand
GTATTCAATATAATTATGGCCCCCCGCGCACGTTCCTGCAATTGACTGTAAGCAAGTGACACAATTAGGGAAAAAAACTTCCCCACCCCCTGGTCAACGACTTTATGCCTGAACGACGCCGAACGCCCACGCCACCCCCGCCCACCCCCACCCCCCCTCCCCCTCCCCCACCCCCCCACCCCCCGCTCAAACGACTTCTTTGCGCTGACGACTCCGACAACCACCCCCCCTCCCTCCCCGGCCGGTCAACAACTTCTCGCTGATGAAACGGAAGCGAAATTCCTCCCCCCCATCACGAACCCTATATCCGACAGGTGCAAATATTAAATATTTAAATGTTTACAAGCTGATTGGAATAAACCTAAGCGGGCGTATTGATACAAAGCAGTGAAGTATCTTTTTCATGGAAGGTATATTCCTGGTAGAAGGCCAAACGGCTTTTGTTCCACAATCTCCTCAAAACTTATTTCACACTATTCGTTTTGATCATATAAACATCCTTCACGCTAGCATGACGTCATGCTACCAACTTCATTTGTCCCCCTCTAGTGGTGAACCTTGGCAGCGTCGCTCGGTGCAAGGAACGCGAAGCGCGACGTGTAGTCTGTTGATGAACCTGATAATTGGTGGGCTTCGCGGCAGGCTAGTCAGGTAAGAAATTCATTTTTGGATTATCACTGTGGCAAATAAGATATGGTATTGCATTCGGACGTTTCCTCTCCATCACATAACCGGCTTCTCATGTGGGATTACGTAACATCCGTGTGATCGGAACAGTGGCCTGGAATGGGTTAGGACTTAGCTAGGTAGCGCTGGCATTGGTATTATTTTTGGAAAGGTGGCAGCACTAGTCAATCGCGTTTCTATCTTTTTGGAGTATCTGTATAGCTAAAGAACAAAGACAACGCCATGAGACCAATGAGAAGTTGTTCAGTACCGATGGGCGTAGAAACATTTTGAAAAGTGTGGGGGGGGGGGGGGGTCAGCTGCAACCTCACCGGGATAACCCCCATCTAACTCGAGAGAAAACAAAAACGAAAAGGGGAAAAGACGCGGAAAGGCGTTCGAAAACTCTTGATAAAGAACATTCGAAGTTAATTCGGGTATTATTTGGCTCAGGGTCAATATTGAGGTCACCAGAGGTCATCAAAAGTCAAAATTGTCGCTGTCAGCTGCGCGCGGTGCGTTCGCAGTGTCTTGACCAGTACAACTGGGACAAGCAGATGCGTTGGTCCTGAATCTGAGAGGCGGGAGACTGGTTCGCCGTAACTCGAATTGTGTGGAGAAAGTTGATGAAGCCGACGGGCTGACAGGGTGTGTGCGTGTATGTGGCCTTGGGATTCAGTCCGGTACGTCCACTCGACCCCTGGGGTCCCGGGGTGGCCTTGAAGGGCCCCGGCCAGTCCGCACGGGCCGATTAATTGGTATGTTGACTACCTGCTCTACCGCGACTGGCCGGGCAGACGTTGCCGGGCGCCGGCGCGTCCCGTGAGCCCGCGTATCGACGTACGGTCGGTCAGTCCGCCCCCGTACACGGTTATATAACTCAGTTTGGTCAGTCGGGCTACGAATTGGTCAGTCTGCAGCTCGCCTCTGATTCAGGTGTGTCGGACGCCGGTCTGATCAGATAATACTGGTGGATTGAAACAGCTGCATACAAGTGAGTAGTGAGTGGTTAGTCTAGTGGAGTGATCAGTTGCATTTATACACCGTGTTATTGTCCTTTGACGATGTGAAATAAGTCTGACCTGTCAAATCATGGTAGGTGTAAGATGCAGCTGAGCCATCGGCGGCCGCGACGCCCGGCTGAACACTCGGACAACAGGGAATTAGCCTCGATTGAATCGTGTGTTATGTCCGACGGTGTTCTGCCACGCTGTGTTCTGCCACGCTGTGTTCTGCCACGCTGTTGTTCTGCCTCGCTGTGTTCTGCCACGCTGTGTTCTGCCTCGCTGTGTTCTGCCACGCTGTGTTCTGTCTCGCTGTGTTCTGCCTCGCTGTGTTCTGCCACGCGGTGTTCTGCCACGCTGTGTTCTGCCACGCTGTGTTCTGTCTCGCTGTGTTCTGTCTCGCTGTGTTCTGCCTCGCTGTTGTTCTGCCACGCTGTGTCTTGAGACACCCCGGTAATGTCCCGAATTACGGTTATATTCGACCCGACATTTGTCTGCCCAGCCGTGTTGCGGTGCCCAGAACTGATGTGTATGATGTAATACCTCCGACAGTGCTGCGTTCGGAGGTGATGCGATGCGCCGCCTGGATGCTGGCGGCCACGCGCCGGGGTGAATGGTCGGAGCCGCGGCAACCTCCAAGCCGGGCCGGCCGGCTGCTGAACAGCCCGTCTGGTCTCAGGTGAGGAGCTAGTGCTGCAACAGTCCGTCTGGTCTCAGGGTGAGGGGCTGCTCCGTCTAGGTCTCAGGTGAGGGGCTGCTGCACAGCCCGTCTGGTCTCAGGTGAGGGGGCCTCAAGCCCAATCTGGGTCTCAAGATGGGGGCTGCTCACAGCCCGTCAAGGTCTTCAGGTGAGAGGGCACTGCTCCACAGCCCATCTGGTCTCAGATGATGGGGAGGCTGTTGCACAGCCCGTCTGGTCTCAGGTGAGGGAGCTGCTGCACAGGCGTCAGGTGAGGGCTGCTGCACAACCGTCTGCCTCTCAGGTGAGGGGCTGCCTGCACAGCCCGTCTGGTCTCAGGTGAGGAGCTGCTGCACAGCCGTCTGGTCTCAGGTGAAGGGGCTGCTGCACAGCCCGTCTGGCTCTCAGGTGAGGGAGGCTGCTTGCACAAGCCCGTCTGGTCCCAGTGTGAGGAGCTTACTGCACAGCCCGTCTGGTCTCCAGTTGTTGAGGGGCTGCTGCAACAGCCCGTCTGGTCTCAGGTGAGGGCCTGCTCCGTCCTGGGTCTCAGGTGAGGAGCTGCTGCAACAGCCCCGTCTGGTCTCAGGTGAGGGGCTTGCCCGTCTGGTCTCAGGTGAGGGGTTGCCCGTCTGGTCTCAGGTGAGGGGCTGGCCCGTCTGGTCTCAGGTGAGGGACTGCTGCACAGCCCGTCTGGTCTCAGGTGAGGGGCTTCTGCACAGCCTGTCTGGTCTCAGGTGAGGGGCTGCCCGTCTGGTCTCAGGTGAGGGGCTGCCCGTCTGGTCTCAGGTGAGGAGCTGCTGCACAGCCCGTCTGGTCTCAGGTGAGGGGCTGCCCGTCTGGTCTCAGGTGAGGGACTGCTGCACAGCCCGTCTGGTCTCAGGTGAGGGGCTGCTGCACAGCCCGTCTGGTCTCAGGTGAGGGGCTGCTGCACAGCCCGTCTGGTCTCAGGTGAGGGGCTGTTGCACAGCCCGTCTGGTCTCAGGTGAGGGGCTGCCCGTCTGGTCTCAGGTGAGGGGCTGCCCGTCTGGTCTCAGGTGAGGAGCTGCTCCGTCTAGTCTCAGGTGAGGGGCTGCTGCACAGCCCGTCTGGTCTCAGGTGAGGAGCTGCTGCACAGCCCGTCTGGTCTCAGGTGAGGGGCTGCTGCACAGCCCGTCTGGTCTCAGGTGAGGGGCTGCTGCACAGCCCGTCTGGTCTCAGGTGAGGGGCTGCTGCACAGCCCGTCTGGTCTCAGGTGAGGAGCTGCTGCACAGCCCGTCTGGTCTCAGGTGAGGGGCTGCCCGTCTGGTCTCAGGTGAGGAGCTGCTCCGTCTGGTCTCAGGTGAGGGGCTGCCCGTCTGGTCTCAGGTGAGGGGCTGCTGCACAGTCCGTCTGGTCTCAGGTGAGGAGCTTCTCCGTCTGGTCTCAGGTGAGGGGCTGCCCGTCTGGTCTCAGGTGAGGGGCTGCTGCACAGCCCGTCTGGTCTCAGGTGAGGAGCTGCTGCACAGCCCGTCTGGTCTCAGGTGAGGGGCTGCTGCACAGCCCGTCTGGTCTCAGGTGAGGGGCTGCTGCACAGCCCGTCTGGTCTCAGGTGAGGGGCTGCTGCACAGCCCGTCTGGTCTCAGGTGAGGAGCTGCTGCACAGCCCGTCTGGTCTCAGGTGAGGGCTGCCCGTCTGGTCTCAGGTGAGGAGCTGCTCCGTCTGGTCTCAGGTGAGGGGCTGCCCGTCTGGTCTCAGGTGAGGGGCTGCTGCACAGCCCGTCTGGTCTCAGGTGAGGGGCTGCCCGTCTGGTCTCAGGTGAGGAGCTGCACAGCCCGTCTGGTCTCAGGTGAGGGGCTGCCCCGTCTGGTCTCAGGTGAGGAGCTGCTCCGTCTGGTCTCAGGTGAGGGGCTGCCCGTCTGGTCTCAGGTGAGGGGCTGCCCGTCTGGTCTCAGGTGAGGGGCTGCTGCACAGCCCGTCTGGTCTCAGGTGAGGGCTGCCCGTCTGGTCTCAGGTGAGGAGCTGCTCCGTCTGGTCTCAGGTGAGGGGCTGCCCGTCTGGTCTCAGGTGAGGGGCTGCTGCACAGCCCGTCTGGTCTCAGGTGAGGGGCTGCCCGTCTGGTCTCAGGTGAGGGGCTGCTGCACAGCCCGTCTGGTCTCAGGTGAGGGGCTGCTCTGTCTGGTCTCAGGTGAGGAGCTGCTCCGTCTGGTCTCAGGTGAGGGGCTGCCCGTCTGGTCTCAGGTGAGGGGCTGCTGCACAGCCCGTCTGGTCTCAGGTGAGGGGCTGCCCGTCTGGTCTCAGGTGAGGAGCTGCTCCGTCTGGTCTCAGGTGAGGGGCTGCCCGTCTGGTCTCAGGTGAGGGGCTGCTGCACAGCCCGTCTGGTCTCAGGTGAGGGGCTGCCCGTCTGGTCTCAGGTGAGGAGCTGCTCCGTCTGGTCTCAGGTGAGGGGCTGCTCCGTCTGGTCTCAGCTGAGGGGCTGCTGCACAGCCGTCTGGTCTCAGGTGAGGGGCTGCTGCACAGCCCGTCTGGTCTCAGGTGTGGGGCTGCTGCACAGCCCGTCTGGTCTCAGGTGAGGAGCTGCTGCACAGCCCGTCTGGTCTCAGGTGAAGAGCTGCTACACAGCCCGTCTGGTCTCAGGTGAGGGGCTGCTGCACAGCCCGTCTGGTCTCAGGTGAGGGGCTGCTGCACAGCCCGTCTGGTCTCAGGTGAGGGGCTGCTGCACAGCCCGTCTGGTCTCAGGTGAGGGGCTGCTGCACAGCCCGTCTGGTCTCAGGTGAGGGGCTGCTGCACAGCCCGTCTGGTCTCAGGTGAGGAACTGCTGCACAGCCCGTCTGGTCTCAGGTGAGGGCTGCCCGTCTGGTCTCAGGTGAGGAGCTGCTCCGTCTGGTCTCAGGTGAGGGGCTGCCCGTCTGGTCTCAGGTGAGGGGCTGCTGCACAGCCCGTCTGGTCTCAGGGAAGGGGCTGCCCGTCTGGTCTCAGGTGAGGGGCTGCTGCACAGCCCGTCTGGTCTCAGGTGAAGGGCTGCCCCGTCTGGTCTCAGGTGAGGAGCTGCTCCGTCTGG
Organism: Chirona hameri; assembly: GCA_036785665.1. Lineage (NCBI taxonomy): Eukaryota > Metazoa > Arthropoda > Thecostraca > Balanomorpha > Balanidae > Chirona > Chirona hameri. Next base: position 70,999 of record JAXIVJ010005170.1, on the reverse strand, counting down.
TCTCAGGTGAGGGGCTGCCCGTCTGGTCTCAGGTGAGGGGCTGCTGCACAGCCCGTCTGGTCGCAGGTGAGGGGCTGCCCGTCTGGTCTCAGGTGAGGAGCTGCTCCGTCTGGTCTCAGGTGATGGGCTGCTGCACAGCCCGTCTGGTCTCAGGTGAGGGGCTGCCCGTCTGGTCTCAGGTGAGGGGCTGCTCCGTCTGGTCTCAGGTGAGGGGCTGCTCCGTCTGGTCTCAGGTGAGGAGCTGCTCCGTCTGGTCTCAGGTGAGGAGCTGCTCCGTCTGGTCTCAGGTGAGGGCTGCTCCGTCTGGTCTCAGGTGAGGGGCTGCTCCGTCTGGTCTCAGGTGAGGGGCTGCCCGTCTGGTCTCAGGTGAGGGGCTGCCCGTCTGGTCTCAGGTGAGGGGCTGCCCGTCTGGTCTCAGGTGAGGGGCTGCTCCGTCTGGTCTCAGGTGAGGAGCTGCTCCGTCTGGTCTCAGGTGAGGGGCTGCTCCGTCTGGTCTCAGGTGAGGGGCTGCTCCGTCTGGTCTCAGGTGAGGGGCTGCCCCGTCTGGTCTCAGGTGAGGAGCTGCTCCGTCTGGTCTCAGGTGAGGGGCTGCTCCGTCTGGTCTCAGGTGAGGGGCTGCTCCGTCTGGTCTCAGGTGAGGAGCTGCTCCGTCTGGTCTCAGGTGAGGAGCTGCTCCGTCTGGTCTCATGTGAGGGGCTGCTCCGTCTGGTCTCAGGTGAGGGGCTGCCCGTCTGGTCTCAGGTGAGGGGCTGCCCGTCTGGTCTCAGGTGAGGGGCTGCCCGTCTGGTCTCAGGTGAGGAGCTGCTCCGTCTGGTCTCAGGTGAGGGGCTGCTCCGTCTGGACTCAGGTGAGGGGCTGCTCCGTCTGGTCTCAGGTGAGGGACTGCTCCGTCTGGTCTCAGGTGAGGAGCTGCTCCGTCTGGTCTCAGGTGAGGGGCTGCTCCGTCTGGTCTCAGGTGAGGGGCTGCTCCGTCTGGTCTCAGGTGAGGGGCTGCTCCGTCTGGTCTCAGGTGAGGGGCTGCTCCGTCTGGTCTCAGGTGAGGAGCTGCTCCGTCTGGTCTCAGGTGAGGAGCTGCTCCGTCTGGTCTCAGGTGAGGAGCTGCTCCGTCTGGTCTCAGGTGAGGAGCTGCTCCGTCTGGTCTCAGGTGAGGAGCTGCTCCGTCTGGTCTCAGGTGAGGAGCTGCTCCGTCTGGTCTCAGGTGAGGAGCTGCTCCGTCTGGTCTCAGGTGAGGGGCTGCTCCGTCTGGTCTCAGGTGAGGGGCTGCTCCGTCTGGTCTCAGGTGAGGAGCTGCTCCGTATGGTCTCAGGTGAGGGGCTGCTCCGTCTGGTCTCAGGTGAGGGGCTGCTCCGTCTGGTCTCAGGTGAGGGGCTGCTCCGTCTGGTCTCAGGTGAGGGGCTGCTCCGTCTGGTCTCAGGTGAGGAGCTGCTCCGTCTGGTCTCAGGTGAGGAGCTGCTCCGTCTGGTCTCAGGTGAGGAGCTGCTCCGTCTGGTCTCAGGTGAGGAGCTGCTCCGTCTGGTCTCAGGTGAGGAGCTGCTCCGTCTGGTCTCAGGTGAGGGGCTGCCCGTCTGGTCTCAGGTGAAAGGCTGCTCCGTCTGGTCTCAGGTGAGGGGCTGCTCCGTCTGGTCTCAGGTGAGGGGCTGCTCCGTCTGGTCTCAGGTGAGGGGCTGCTGCACAGCCCGTCTGGTCTCAGGTGAGGGGCTGCCCGTCTGGTCTCAGGTGAGGGGCTGCTCCGTCTGGTCTCAGGTGAGGAGCTGCTCCGTCTGGTCTCAGGTGAGGAGCTGCTCCGTCTGGTCTCAGGTGAGGGGCTGCTCCGTCTGGTCTCAGGTGAGGAGCTGCTCCGTCTGGTCTCAGGTGAGGGGCTGCCCGTCTGGTCTCAGGTGAGGGGCTGCTCCGTCTGGTCTCAGGTGAGGAGCCGCTCCGTCTGGTCTCAGGTGAGGGGCTGCCCGTCTGGTCTCAGGTGAGGAGCTACCCCGTCTGGTCTCAGGTGAGGAGCTGCTCCGTCTGGTCTCAGGTGAGGGGCTGCTCCGTCTGGTCTCAGGTGAGGAGCTGCTCCGTCTGGTCTCAGGTGAGGGGCTGCCCGTCTGGTCTCAGGTGAGGGGCTGCTCCGTCTGGTCTCAGGTGAGGAGCTGCTCCGTCTGGTCTCAGGTGAGGGGCTGCTCCGTCTGGTCTCAGGTGAGGAGCTGCTCCGTCTGGTCTCAGGTGAGGGGCTGCTCCGTCTGGTCTCAGGTGAGGAGCTGCTCCGTCTGGTCTCAGGTGAGGGGCTGCCCGTCTGGTCTCAGGTGAGGGGCTGCTCCGTCTGGTCTCAGGTGAGGAGCTGCTCCGTCTGGTCTCAGGTGAGGGGCTGCTCCGTCTGGTCTCAGGTGAGGGGCTGCTCCGTCTGGTCTCAGGTGAGGAGCTGCTCCGTCTGGTCTCAGGTGAGGGGCTGCTCCGTCTGGTCTCAGGTGAGGGGCTGCTCCGTCTGGTCTCAGGTGAGGAGCTGCTCCGTCTGGTCTCAGGTGAGGGGCTGCTCCGTCTGGTCTCAGGTGAGGGGCTGCTCCGTCTGGTCTCAGGTGAGGAGCTGCTCCGTCTGGTCTCAGGTGAGGAGAAAAGTCGGCCGGCTGGACGATTAGTCGTGTACCAGCCGGGCTAACTGTCAACTGATATGTGGAGTTGTCTTCAAAAGACGGTGCTCTTGTCTGTTGATTTTCATAATAATCAAAGATATCTGGCAAAAATTGTTTTATACATACAGCTGAATGCTGGCCACCTGGATGTTGAATGATTCATTTGACCCGACCCGTGATATCCGACTGTACGGCAGGGTGAAGGCGGCGCCGCCGGCTGCGGTTGCCCCTTCCACCTCGGAGTACGTGCTCTGGAACTTCACCATGGCGGGGGCCAGCGTCAGCGACTGGACAGAGTCGTCAGACGGCACTGCCAGGGAGGCCGGCATGTCCACCGGCGCCTTCAAACTGCAGGCGAGTCCTAGCCCCCCCCCCCCCCCCACACACACACACACCAACACTGAGCTTGTGGCAGGTTGCACCAAGCCAAAGTGCAATTGTTGGACCCATTAAGTGCCCATTCCTTTTCATTTACTGAGAGGGCACTCTGAAACTTCATGTTCTCTCATCTGACTCATCTGACCTGATGTTTTTTTTTTCTCATCTAACCCGTCGCTGTTTCTCATTTGCAGAAAACAGCTCGGTTCCAGAGGGCAGTGCTGTTCTCCCTGCTGAACCCGCAGCCAAACGGCGCTGGGTTCGTCGGCTTCTACACAAAAGGGAAGTGGGACCTCTCACAGTTCAAGACCATCAACCTGCAGTCACGCGCCCAAGGGGAGAACTACCGCTACAAGGTGTACCTGAAGCACCACGGAGACACCACGGCCGGCGGCGGCGACTACGAGTCCTACTTCGAGGTTAGCTGCCGCACGATGGGGTCTGGATATGGAATAGTGTTTTGAAATGGGTGTGTGATAGAGGCTGGGATGGTTTGACCCACACCAGTAGCTGTGTGGTGATGTACAGTTGGAATTGGAACGCTTATGCAAGCTTATATTTGTGAAATTACTCAACGTTTATTCCATGATTTTATTTCGAAGTAAATCATCTATTTATTGATGTTTACACAATGCCATGATGAAGCATGCTCCGTGTTGGTCGTACCCGCATCGATTATTCTCCCTCCCAATCTGCCGGTCACCTCCCTCCCAATCTGCCGGTCACCTCCCTCCCAATCTGCCGGTCACCTCCCTCCCAATCTGCCGGTCACCTCCCTCCCAATCTGCCGGTCACCTCCCTCCCAATCTGCCGGTCACCTCTCTCCCAATCTGACGGTCACCTCTCTCCCAATCTGACGGTCACCTCCCTGGTGAGCTGACGATCACCTCCCTCCCAATCTGACGGTCACCTCCCTGGTGAGCTGATGATCCTCTCGCCGCCGACAGATGCCGGCGGGTAACCTGACGACAGTGACGATTCCTCTGGACTCGTTTGCCTTCTACTACCGTGGTCGCCTGATGCCCGACGCCCCGCCTCTGGACCCGTCCAACATCACCCAGTTCGGCCTACAGATCTATGGCGGGGTGTACTCGGACGAGAAACAGAGCGGTGTGTCTGCACTGGAGATCGACTGGATAACAGCGTCTCAGTGACGTCACACTGCTTGCCAGTGATGTCACACCGCCTGCCAGTGACGGCATGACTCATCGAGCCGCCCAGTCCTAGTATCGCAGGCCTTGGGGGGCCAGAGACGGGAACGGTTCCATATAAGCTACGTGTAGAATATAGTATTGGACTTTGACACCGATCAGTGAAACCACCAACATGATTCCGGTGACATGCTGCGAGCGGTGTGGACATTTGCTCATTGCTAATCATTCGTGGCAATGTTTTAACTTCTGGCCAGTCTATGGAATTTCACTGTTTTTCATACATTTTCTTGTTTACTTTGTATCCATTTAATGTGGCAGACCGTTTACATTAAAATATATCAATTTAGGTAAATCGCGAAATATCTGTGAAGACTGCGAACCTGAGAGAACAATATGATGATAATGATGATGATGCTTGGGGTTATTGATAGGTTTGTTAGTGTGAACTGATAACAAACCAACAGCCACGACACATAATGTGTTCGTCTGGAAGGCTAAACTGACGCACCTTTCCAAACACAAGTGGCCATTTCTGATAACAAGGGCTAGTATAACAAATCGTGACACCATGTATATTGGCAAATACCCATTGGTCGCCACAACAGACATCCACGGCCAGTCAGTCCATTTCACATCCCATCACACAAAGCTTCTCTAACGTCGCTTTCAGGAGGAGGTATGGTAACGTAACGACGGTAATCACAACACGCCGTCACCCCGCACGCTGAGAATTCCTCCCACAGCAGCCATCGTCGGGCAGCCATTTACTGCCACGAACGACGGGTCTCGCTCTGCAACGCCACACGAAGCCTCACTCTGTGGTCCGAGACAGCCCCGGCCAGGGAGAGACGGTCACCGCAGTCGGAACAATCCGAGACAGACTGAGTACACAGGACACCGCGCAGTGGGCGTCCACTGACCGGACCGGCCTGAGCACAAACAGCTGCCCACCTCGTATGGTAGCGTCCACCCCGGCCGCACAGAGCACCGCTCCTCCCTCACTTTTCACCCAGCAGCTCTGCCGTCTTGGCCTTCAGCATCGTCTCGGCGTCAGCCATGTATTGGTGAGCCATCGTCGTCACCTGTCGGGGGAACAGACAGTCGCTCAATCAATCCACTGGGGGTCTCCTATTAGGGAAACAGACGGCCAATCAGATCGTCAGCCAACAGGGCCGTCACCTGCCAGGTTTGTTGGTTTATGGGGGGTTGAAGGGCGCGACGAATGCTCACCTGTCAGGGAATTGTCTGAAAATCAAAATCAAACAGGCAGAAGGGACCGTATCTAGACGATGGAAATGGTCCGCCATTCAACCAGTCAGTCAGCCGGCATTCGGCCGGCGGGCAGAGGACGATGTGACGTGAGATTCCAGGAGAGAAGGCAGCATCATGCGGCAGAATTGTGACGTGAGATTCCAGGAGAGAAGACAGCATCATGCGACAGATGTGACGTGAGATTCCAGGAGAAGGCAGCATCATGCGACAGATGTGGCGTGAATTCCAGGAGAGAAGGCAGCATCATGTGACAGATGTGACGTGAATTCCAGGAGAGAAGGCAGCATGATGTGGCGGAGGACGATGTGACGTGATATTCCAGGAGAGAAGACAGCATCATGCGACAGATGTGACGTGAGATTCCAGGAGAGAAGACAGCATCATGCGGCTAGTCATGGTGTCAGCACCAGTCGGCCACTGTGTGGAACAACCAACGAATCTAACACATGTCGCTTTTATAACTCATGGTGAACGTGACTGATAACGTTCTACTTCAAATTCAGCGAGCAGCTGGTAAGGATGAGTATTTACTACATCCACAGGTTTCATCAAACACTGGCAGTGGCTTCTCCACGTCCTCACCTGACTTTGTACACTGTGCAATAGGTCTTCTGACACATGGTCAACCTTCTTGAGGGCTTTAAGTTGGCTGTTCTGCACATCTTTCAACTTGTCCTTAGCATTATTGCAAGCTACCTTGGCACCTTTCACCAAGCTCTCGCGGAGTTCTTTTGTAACCCTGAAAGCCACAAACGAAACGTTAATAGCCGTATCCAGGAAATACACATAACACATCGGCAAAGGTTTGGTATGACATGGCGACAAGCAATAACCGATTGTTACACGCGGGTGAAATAATACGGCTCTCGGTTCGAAAGCGTGCAATGAATCGAAACGATGAAATCAGCTGTACAGCGTCCGTCCATCAAATATTGATATAGCTGTATGCGAGATCCAGAAGAGGAGGTCGTTTCCTAAGTGTAATAAGACATCGCACCCAGCCCCCTCCTTCCCCCACCATCACCGTTGTCTGCCTACTTGGGTATCTGTAAGTAGACGGTGGTGCCCTCCTGCTGCGGGTTGAGGCCCATGCCGGCCCCCTGCAGCGCGCGCACGATGTCGCCCACCGCCTGCGGGAACGCGCTGCTATTGATGACGATAAGCGTGGCCGACTTGCGGACCACCTGCGCCAGCTCGTTCATAGGGTAGTGGTCGCCGTCAAACGGCACCGAGAGCGACTCGATACTGCCTGGAACGTCAGAGGTGCTGTCAGTTAAACAGGCACCGAGAGCGACTCGATACTGCCTGGAGCGTCAGGGTGCTGTCAGTTAAACAGGCACCGAGAGCGACTCGATACTGCCTGGAACGTCAGGGTGCTGTCAGTTAAACAGGCACCGAGAGCGACTCGATACTGCCTGGAACGTCAGGGGTGCTGTCAGTTAAACAGGCACCGAGAGCGACTCGATACTGCCTGGAACGTCAGGGGTGCTGTCAGTTAAACAGGCACCGAGAGCGACTCGATACTGCCTGGAGCGGCAGGGGTGCTGTCAGTTAAACAGGCACCGAGAGCGACTCGATACTGCCTGGAACGTCAGGGTGCTGTCAGTTAAACAGGCACCGAGAGCGACTCGATACTGCCTGGAACGTCAGGGTGCTGTCAGTTAAACAGGCACCGAGAGCGACTCGATACTGCCTGGAACGTCAGGGGTGCTGTCAGTTAAACAGGCACCGAGAGCGACTCGATACTGCCTGGAACGTCAGGGGTGCTGTCAGTTAAACAGGCACCGAGAGCGACTCGATACTGCCTGGAGCGGCAGGGGTGCTGTCAGTTAAACAGGCACCGAGAGCGACTCGATACTGCCTGGAACGTCAGGGGTGCTGTCAGTTAAACAGGCACCGAGAGCGACTCGATACTGCCTGGAACGTCAGGGGTGCTGCCAGTTAAATAGGCACCGAGAGCGACTTGATACTGCCTGGAGCGTCAGGGTGCTGTCAGTTAAACAGGCACCGAGAGCGACTTGATACTGCCTGGAGCGGCAGGGGTGCTGTCAGTTAAACAGGCACCGCGAGCGACTCGATACTGCCTGGAGCGGCAGGGGTGCTGTCAGTTAAACAGGCACCGAGAGCGACTCGATACTGCCTGGAGCGGCAGGGGTGCTGTCAGTTAAACAGTACCCACTGGCAGCGCCTCAAGACTGCACGAAACGCCCCGGGCGGGAAGGGAAATAGTAAAATGACAGGGCCTCAATACTGTCGCCAGGATACCTGGGCTAGAATGTCGACACAGATACCTGGGCTAGAATGTCGACACAGGTACCAGAGCGCCGTTACCCGATATAGTAATGCGTTGTAGTGTGAAAAGTGGAGAAGTCTTGTGGGAACAGAGTAGTGCAGTTGCTGATAAAAACACTCAGTGAATCGCATTGATAAGCCTCCTGACACCAGTTTGTGGTCTACTATAAACAAAACTGCATAACAAATGACATGATAATAAATGGCACTTCAGTGGACAACACTTGCATAGAGTGAAAGCAAATGAGAATATTCCCCCATATAACCTAACCTGCCAGGCTACTCATTCATCCTTCTTGTCCGTTGCCCGACAACTATGCCGGTGCCCGGTGGTGCTATTGTTCGCTCATGTAGCGCCGGCGCGACTGGTGCTCACCAATGGAGGTGCGAACGGAGAATTGTTTGATGTAGTTGTCGCGGAGCCGCCCGACGACAGCGTCAAGACGTGCCCTGAACGCGTCAGCGTCCATCACTTCAGCCATCTTCACCTCGTCCACCGTCACAGTCGCCTTCTCTGGGTGACGTCACAAGGTAACAGTCACACGGTCGCATGATAACACCTCAGACTGCTTCGTCCACCGTCACAGCCGCTTTCTTTGGGGGTGACGTCACAAGGTAACAGACACACGGTCATATGATAACACCTCAGACTGCTTCGTCCACCGTCACAACCGATTCCTTTGGGGTGACGTCACAAGGTAACAGTCACACGGTCATATGATAACACCTCAGACTGCTTCGTCCACCGTCACAACCGATTCCTTTGGGGTGACGTCACAAGGTAACAGTCACACGGTCATATGATAACACCTCAGACTGCTTCGTCCACAGTCACAACCGATTCCTTTGGGGGTGACGTCACAAGGTAACAGTCACACGGTCATATGATAACACCTCAGACTGCTTCGTCCACCGTCACAACCGATTCCTTTGGGGTGACGTCACAAGGTAACAGACACACGGTCATATGATAACACCTCAGACTGCTTCGTCCACCGTCACAACCGATTCCTTTGGGGTGACGTCACAAGGTAACAGTCACACGGTCATATGATAACACCTCAGACTGCTTCGTCCACCGTCACAGCCTCCTTCTCTGGGTGTGACGTCACAAGGTAACAGTTACGTAACTTGTTGATCAACACGGAGCATACTGTCCATACTGCCCCTGGATCACATAACCTGATGACATCGACATTTATCGTTTGAGCTTATGATAACCACTTTCGATGGCCATGCATCTTAAAGAGACTGTCCCACCTTTGTGAAAGTTGTCGAATCACACTTAATTGTATGTCTACATGTCAGGCGAGGTCAGCTGAACATGTTCGTGAACTTTTTTTTCGAGATAAAAAAATATGTATCTTGGAAGATATTCAACTTTTAGTTTTAAGCGAAAAGCTGGGTTGTGACGTCATATGATTTTTTTTTAATAACGGAAATCCTTTGTGCTGCCAAATGTATGGCACAATTTTTTTCGACATCTATTGCGCAGAAAAAGCAAACCACCCGGTGTCTAGATTGGCTTAGATTGCGAACCACCCGGGGATCGAGAAATGAAGGACGAAAATATTCCAAGGATGACCTTAAAACAAGTCGACTCATTACCAGTTGGGTAAAGAGAGCGACGCTGTCGGTTTAGAGGCCCTATTCGAATACACATGGGCCTCATTTTTTACAGATGTCAAAATCAAACTCGAATATCTTTTTTATTAGATCATTGTGGTTGTTTTAACTGCTACGATACTTAATTTCAATGCCTAGCCATACAAATGTCTATCTCAACTCAAATATAATGTTAAGGTGGGATAGTCCCTTTAAGTACGTTAGACAATACAGCACCGGTCGCCCGTACCACGCCTCTCCATCACGGTGTGGTATAGACAATACAGCACCGGTCGCCCGTACCACGCCTCTCCATCACGGTGTGGTATAGACAATACAGCACCGGTCGCCCGTACCACGCCTCTCCATCACGGTGTGGTATAGACAATACAGCACCGGTCGCCCGTACCACGCCTGTCCATCACGGTGTGGTATAGACAATACAGCACCGGTCGCCCGTACCCCGCCTCTCCATCACGGTGTGGTATAGACAATACAGCACCGGTCGCCCGTACCACGCCTGTCCATCACGGTGTGGTATAGACAATACAGCACCGGTCGCCCGTACCACGCCTCTCCATCACGGTGTGGTATAGACAATACAGCACCGGTCGCCTGTACCACGCCTGTCCATCACGGTGTGGTATAGACAATACAGCACCGGTCGCCCGTACCACGCCTCTCCATCACGGTGTGGTATAGACAATACAGCACCGGTCGCCCGTACCACGCCTCTCCATCACGGTGTGGTATAGACAATACAGCACCGGTCGCCCGTACCACGCCTCTCCATCACGGTGTGGTATAGACAATACAGCACCGGTCGCCCGTACCACGCCTGTCCATCACGGTGTGGTATAGAAATACAGCACCGGTCGCCCGTACCACGCCTCTCCATCACGGTGTGGTAATATCGAGGCACATATTTTACTTACTCTTTTCCTTCTTCTTGTCCTTGCCCTTGGCATAGTTGGATGCTGCCAATGCGATGCATCGTGACACTGGAAGTTGGATCGAAGGATGCCTCAGTCCATTACTGCGTGCCCCAGAGGATAAGAGCTGGGGTCGAAGATGTCTTGAACAGTTAGCATGGAGCAACCTTGCATAGGTCAGGCAGCACCCACGTGCTACCACTCTTCCTCCAGTCACAAACATCTGAAACAGGATCGAGTGTGAGTGTACCCTGTAGCTCAGTCGGGAGAGCGCTGGGCTTCTGACTTCACCCGGTAGTGGCAGCCCGAGTTCGAGTCGCTTCGGCGCTCGCTATTTGTCCCTGGCTGGGATGGCCTGCGGCCGGTGGCAGCGGTCACACTCAAGGTCAGGTGACGCCAGTGAGCGGGGCGGACCGTGTCCAGGTATGTCGGGCACGTACAACTTTCGCTTCTAAATTCTGCCGGACGCCAGGAATTGCTTGATCGGGTGGTGGAGTCGGGGCCTGCGCAACAAGCTATGCATAGCGCGGGGCCTGACCTCGGAAATCCATCCATTCAGACTAAATTGATAAAAAAGGAAAACTATATGGCAGTTCAAGTTGTCATTGCTAACCACGGCTGCAGGAATGGAGTCGTACTGAGTCGACAACTTTGGTCAGAGTTGAGGACATAGTCAATAGACATTTAACCGGGATGTTATTATGGTTCCCCGTTCCCTGCGCGCTGCGCCCGCGGTCGGCTGCGGCGCCGGGAGCTCCGCTTTCTCCCACCCACACCGCTCTGTGCATCGTCCTGCGAGCGTGTTGTGTGACTGAGTGTGTGCTGGGTGCTGTGTGAGTGAATGTTCACCTGAGGCTACCATCGACGTCGACTGAGCCGCCCCAAGCTAGCACCAGATTGACGACCCAGAATGCACCGTGACATCGCCCGTCAGTTGGTGCATCTGGCACTGACTTACCTGTTGGTGTCGGCTGCTGGACCTGCACCCCTGCCAACCTGCACTCGACGAGCACCGTCACCACCTGTGCTATGTCAACGCGACGACGACCGTAGGACCTGTCGCCACATCACCCGGTCCCCGTTCCTACCGGCGCCGGTTGTTGTTGTTGTTGGCTTAGGGCCGGCGCCGGCGCCGGCGCCTCAGCCCGGCCGCAGTGACCTTGATCCCGACCGGTCCCTGGGCGGTGGCGTGACCCGGCGCGGCAGGCGCGGCGCCAGCGCCAGGCGCCGGGGGTGCAGAGGAGGCCGGGCGTGGCGGCGCTCCACTCCTGGCGGTCGTCAACTGAGTCTTCTGGCGGGGCTGATTAACATCCAGTCTCTGCTGCCCAAGATAGCGTCGCTGCAGCACGACCACCTGCATCGACTTCAGTACATCTGCGTCATCACCGAGACCTGGCTTCGATCCGCCACCGCGTCCAGACTGGTCACCTTCCCCGGTTACGCGCTGCACCGTGCCGACCGGCCTGGTGACGTGGGCCACGGCGGAGTGGCCATACTGATCCGCGACAACTACACAGCCCCCGTCATCTCCCAGCCGGCATCAGATTGCGCGGACTGTCGGCTGGAGTCGCTCTGGCTGCGAGTGAAGCCAGAGTCCGACCCGCACTTCTCCATTGCCGCAGTCTACCGGCCCCCGCGGCATACGGTGTCGGCCCTGCAAGCAGACTACAACGAGCTGGAGATGCAGCTTCAACGGGCTTTACTGCGACACCCCGGACCTGTGCTTATTATGGGTGACCTGCACTGCAACTTATCGACACGTCAGCCAATACTAGCAAGGACCGCCTGATCGAGATGCTGCAATCGTTTACCTTACATCAGTTTGTGACGCAACCTACTTCTCATCTGGATCACTTTTAGACGTGGTGATTTGTAATTATAGTGACGTCGTCCAGCGTGTAAGAGCTTTTAAATGTGCTTTTAGCCCTCATTATTTCATTCGTGCGCTTTTAAGTTGTCCAAAATGTCGCAGGAAGCCGTCCCGTATTCGTACACGCCTTTTAAAACGCATCGATCATGTTTGTTTGCTCCGTGATTTGCATCTCGTTGACTGGTCAGGTGTTTTTAGTTGCCCTTCTGTCGCTGGAATGTGGTCTCATTTTACTCACTGTCTCTTGCCGGTATTCGACAAACATGCTCCTATGAAACTTATGTCTGTTTGGAACCCTTGTGCGCCAGCTGTCACCCGGCCACCCTGGTCCTAATGTCACAGCGGAGGGGCGTGCTGCGCCGTGAGGGGAGATCGCCGGCCTTCCGAGAACTAGACAGGAGGGTCAGGTCGGCGATCAGGCGCGATTGCCGGGCGGACATAGAGGAGAGACTGCGAGCTCAGGGGAGCAGTTCTCTGTACCGCACTGTCCGCTCGTTAATCGCGGGTAAACGGAGCAGCACTGCCGACCTTCCTGTTGCCACACCGGATGAAATGAATGATTATCTTGTTAATGTCGGTCCGAGTGTCGCGGCTGGCCTGGCTGGTCTCGGGGTGCCGCCCGACGTTCCGTGCCGCCTACCTCGGGTTGGTGCTTGTGGTTTTCGGGTCGCCGGGGTGACTCTGGCCGAGCTGCGGGAGGTAGTGTTCTCCATGAAGCGTTCTGGTGCGTGTGGACCTGACGGTATTTGTATTCGCATCCTACTCCTCTGTTTTGACGCCATCGGTCCTGTCCTTCTCCATACTGTCAATATCTGCCTTACCTCATCAGACTTTCCCGATTCTTGGAAGCACTCTCTGGTTCATCCCATTTTCAAGTCCGGTGAACCAACCTTAGTCTCTAACTACCGACCTATTTCAATAGTCCCCTTCATGACAAAGATTGTCGAGTGTGTGGTGCAGCGCCAGCTCTCTGCTTACATGTCAGACAATCATCTCCTCTCCCCATCTCAACATGGTTTTCGTCCCCGCCATTCCACAGAAATCGCTCTGCTCTCCATCACTAACCGCATCTTTTCCTACATGGACCGTGGGCATGTCTCTCTCTCTCTCTCTCTCTCTCTCTTGTGCCTCCTGGACATTTGTAAATGCTTCTACGTTATTCCTCATTCCCAGCTTCTTTCCATACTCCAACTCTATGGCATTGACCCGGCCTGGTTTTCATCCTATTTAATCGGTCACACTCAGTCAGTTTGCATCTCTTCCTCTTCTGGTGACAGAGTGATTTATAAGCCTCTTCCTAATACCATGGGAGTCCTCCAGGGATCAGCCCTTGGTCCCCTGTTATTCACCATTTTTGCCAACGACCTCAGCCTGCACGCGCCGGACGCTCATGTGACCCAGTAGGCTGACAATACCCAAGTCCTTATATCCGACGTCAAACGCAACCTTCCTAGCATCATCCTTCGCATGGAGACTACACTGTCCTCCTTGTCATCGTGGTTCCATGCACACGGACTTAAACTCAACGCTTCCAAAACTGAAATCCTTCTCCTTGGCACCCGACAGAACACCAGCGACATCTCACCTGTCAGCGTGCGGGTCAGTGGCGAGACCATTCAGGAGAGCCCGTGTGTTAAAAACTTAGGTGTACTGTTTGACCGCCACCTTAGCTGGGACGCACATGTCGGTGACGTAGTACGTAAGTGTGTCGGCCTTCTGATCGGTCTCCGCCACCTGAGGCACTTCCTCTCGCAGCGCTTGATGTTAACTATTGTGCGCGGTCTGGTCATCTCGCGCATCTCTGAGCATCTCTGTTTATGGTAATGGTTCGGCTGCCAACGACACCAGGCTGATGAAAATCGTGAATTTTGCCACAAGAGTCGTTACTGGACTTAGAAAGTACGATCACGTATCTCGCGCGCGGGTGACCTGAACCTCCAAACGCCTCGTCAGATGTGTGATCTGCAAACGGTGATCGTCGCTCACGAAGCATGTTTTCTGAGTGAACCTGCGGATATCGCCCCCTTATTCCGTACCTACGCCGACGCACGGACCTGTGAGCGTGCTACGCGACAGGACCGGAACCTGCGCCCGCCTGCCATGAAAACGGCGGCTGGACAACGCTCCTTTGCTTACCGCGCGTCATCACTGCTGAACGCGCTGTCTGAGGACGTGAGAGGGATGGAACCGGCAGCATTCAAGCGAGCCGCAAAACCTCTCTTGTTGCAATAAGTGACTGTGATATGTGTGTGTACGTATGGTATGTGCGTGTGTGACTGTGTTTCCCACAGTGACACTTTTGACTTTCCTACTGTTTAACTTTTTCGACCAAGGACACAGAATAGCCACGCTTTTATTATGGAGTGTCTGCTATTGTCAATACATATATGGGATGGATTTCCGCGATCAGGACACACGCTAAGCTAACCTTGTTGCGTGGGCCCTGACTCCACCCTCCAATCACGCAATGGGGGACCACAATTGAAGCTATTGTAGGTGGCGCTGATGATCAACTGCTACCAAGCGGACAGACGAAGTATAGAGTACATTTCTTACGACGGAGTTTTGAAGCGGTTAGAGTGGTACAGATGTGTTCAAACTTATACGAAATGTTGGTGTCTATGAGTGTATTCGAAACCTGAAAGCATGTCTCGCGGAGGTCAATCGTTTGACCTGGGGAGGTCAAAGAGTGCCCGCGAGGTCAAATATCGGGCATCGCATAACTTTTTCCTAAAGTACTTATCGAAGTCGTTTCAACTGCTAAATATTCCCACCAGCCTATGGACGGTGCACGAGTGATCTGACCGCCCCTAGTCACCAGTTGACCTCAGGGTATAACATAGGTCACCATTATGACATGTGAGAATGACGGCGTGCCGCATAATTTGTTTCCTCAAAATCACTTAGAGAACCCATTCTACTACCATCGCCTTCCCTTTATCCCACCGAAGGTGCAAAACGCAATACTTGACCTATCCAGGTCACTGTTTGACCTCAGGTCACCTGGAAAGACGCTAATATTCATTTAACAAGCCGTCCAAATACTTTCGTTGTTTACCGGCCGATTGTGTTCAAAGTTATGCAAAATGTTGGTGTCTATGAGTGTATTCAAACCCTAAAAGCATTTATCGCTGAGGTCAATTGTTTGACCTCAGGAGGTCAAAGAGTGCATGCGATGTTAAATTTTGGGTACCGCATAACGTTTTCCTTAAATAACTTACCGAAGTCGTTTCAACGGCTAAATATTACCACCAGCCTATAGATAGACGGTGCACAACGTAAGACTTGACCCCTCCAGGTCACCGTTTGACCTCAGGTCACCTGGAAAGGCGCTAATATCGATTTAACGAGCCGTCCAAATACGTATTCGTTGTTTACCGACCGATTGTGTTCAAACTTACCTTCGGTGGGCTAAAAGGAAGGCGATGGTGGTAGAATTGTTTATCTAAGTGATTTTTGGGAGAGAAAAAACATATTCGGTACACCGTCATTCTCCCATAGGCCATATGGTAACTCATGTTGTGGCCTGAGGTCAACCGGTGACCAGGGGCGGTCAGATCACTCGTTGTGAACGGTCTATTGGCTAGCGTGAATATTTAGCCGTTGAAACGACTACAATAAGTACTTTAGGGAAACAGTTATGCGGTACCCGATATTTGACCTCGCGGGCACTATATAACCTCCCGAGGACAAACGATCAACCTCAGCGATAAATGCTTTCCGGGTTCGAATACACTCATAGACAACATTTTGTATAAGTTTAAACACAATCGGCCCGTAAACAACGAATACGTATTTGGACGGCTTGTTAAATGGATATTAACACGCGCAGTGGAGAGGGGCATGTCACTAACACGCAGTGGAGAGGGGGGGGGGGGGGGAGAGGGCACTTAAGTGCCCCCCCCCCCCCCCGAAGATCTCAGATAGTTTGAGAGCTAGAACGATCAAACTTACAGGGTAGGTAGGTGCAATGATCTACATTTTCAAAAAATAGTGACCTGTCCATATCTTCAAGGTCAAACGAGGTCACGAAGGTCAAATCTGGCCAAATGTCACAATTTGGGGAATTTGAACTCTGTGACGTCACAGGTCACCAGCAATGTGTCCAAAGTTGTTTCGGGGATGAACATTGGCATTGTCTACCGAATGGCGTTTGAATCATCCCGATCCGACCGTTGGTTCCGAAGATATCGCTTTGCCTACCTCGATTCTAGCCGCCATCTTGGAATGAAAATCCATATAACTTAAAAATGTATCGACAGATTGTAATTTTTGTACGTCAAACGATCCGCTATTGAGTTGGCGTAAATTTCGCGTAAAAAACACCGCCCTGCTCCTCTTCGTTTTCGAGCTATTCACGAAAAACATGTGGGGGGGGGGGCAACAGTGCACCACCCTCCACTGCGAGTGTTAACGCCTTTCCAGGTGACCTGAGGTCAAACGATGACCTGGAGGGGTCAATTCTTGCGTTTTATACAGTCAGTGGGTTAAATGGAAGGAGATAGTAGTGGAATGGGTTCTCTAAGTGATTTTTTGGGGAAAATATGCGGTACCCCGTCATTCTCCCATAGGCCATAATGGTAACTTATGTTGTGACCCGAGGTAAACCGGTGACCAGAGGCGGTCAGATCACTCGTGCACCGTCTATAGGCTGGTGTGAATATTTAGCCGTTGAAGCGATTTCGTAAGTACTTTAGGGAAAAATGTATGCGGTACCCAAGATTTGACCTCACGGTCCGGTCACAGGCACTCTTTGACCTCCCGAGGTCAAACGATTGACCTCAGCGAGAAATGCTTCCAGGTTTCAAATACACTCATAGACACAAACATTTGGTATAAGTTTGAACACATCCGTACCACTCTAACCCCTTCAACAATGCGCCCTATACTCTGACGCACAGACGCCGGTCCGTTTGGTAGCAGTTGATCGTCAGCGCCTCTAGCGGCGGGAAATTTATTGTGGTGCCCCATTCCAGTCACCGGCAGACACAGAATTTAGTGGTGGAAATTTAACGTTCTCTAACGACTGAGGACGGTCCACCCGCTCCCTGGCTTCACATGAGCTTGAACGTGGCCGCTGCCACCTGACAGGTCATCAGTGTCCCAAAAAGTAATTTTTGTTTGGCTGTCAGAGTGGAAAATTCGAGCCAAAAAAGACCACGAGAGTGGAAAATTATGTAGAAAATGGTACAATATTGTTTTGTTTTGAATACAGTGGTCAGACCGGTCAGACAGCAGTCAAACTATGGTTAGAAAGGGGTCAGACAGGCGTTAGACAGGCGTCAGACAGGGGTCAGACAGGCGTCAGACAGGGGCAGTGTTGGATTTTGCATTTCATGACCTGGTCCCGGAGAGTGCAAATCGATAGGTGGAGAGTAAAATTGTATTGTCAGGCAAATTAAGATTTTCATTTTTGTTTTAATTATTTGACTGGGAAAGTAAAAAATCATGAATTGTAATAGATACTAAATCCTTGTGAGGAAAATTGAATTATATTTTAACTACAATATCGGTAAGATCAGGCGAAAAGAGAGAAAATTTCCTGAACAAATATGAAGAGAGAAAAATTCTTCGGACCCAAAAAGTCCAGAAAATGGCCCACATTCCAAGGCTGGACAGGGGTCAGACAGCAGTCATACAGGGGTCAGACAGGGGTCAGACAGGGGTCAGACAGGGGCCAGACAGGGGTCAGACAGGGGGTCAGACAGGCGTCAGACAGGGGTCAGACAGGCGTCAGACAGGTGTCAGACAGGCGTCAGACAGGGGTCAGACAGGCGTCAGACAGACGTCAGACAGGGGTCAGACAGGCGTCACAGTGGTCAGGCAGGGGGTCAGGCAGGGGGTCAGGCAGGGGGTCAGGCAGGGGGTCAGGCAGGGGGTCAGGCAGGGGGTCAGGCAGGGGGTCAGACAGGGGGTCAGGCAGGGGGTCAGGCAGGGGGTCAGGCAGGGGGTCAGGCAGGGGGTCAGGCAGGGGGTCAAACAGGAGTCAGACAGGGTCAGTCAGGGTCAGACAGGAGCAGCATTGGAATTTGGGCCATTTTCTGGACTTTTTGGGTCCAAAGGATTTTGCTCTCTTCATATTTGTGCAGGAAATTTGCTCTCTTTTCGCCTGATCTTACTGACATTGTAGTTAAAATATAATTCAATTTTCCTCACTAGGATTTAATATCTATTACAAATCAGGATTTTTTACTTTCCAAGTAAAATAATTAAAACAAAAATTAAAATCTGAACTTGCCCGACAATACAACTTTACTCTCCACCTATGGATTTTTACTCTCGGTACCAGGTCATGAAATGAAAAATACAACACTGGACAGGAGTCAGACAGGGTCAGACAGGGTCAGACAGGGTCAGACAGGGTCAGACAGGGTCAGACAGGGTCAGACAGGGTCAGACAGGGTCAGACAGGGTCAGACAGGGTCAGACAGGGGTCAGACAGGCGTCAGACAGGCGTCAGACAGGGTCAGACAGGGGTCAGACAGGGTCCAGACAGGCATCAGACAGGCATCAGATAGGCATCAGATAGGCGTCACACAGGGGTCAGATCAATGTCCCAAAATTGCATTTTTGCCTGTGTGTTAAGTGGAAAATTCAAGCAAAAAAACATGAGTGGAAAATTATGTAGAAAATGGTATAATATTGATTTCTGTTTTGAATATGGAAAGCAATAGTTTTAGTTGAAATCATGTACTTTTAGTCAATATTTATGTCAGAATCAATATCACAATTCATAATTTGGGAGTGGAAAATTAACTCCTAAAATGGGGAGTGAGAGTGGAAAATAATTCACATTTGGGTGTCATTTCCCACTCAAATCAACACATTTTGGGACACTGCAGGTCATCCCTGCCAGGAGCAAATAGTAAGCACTGAAGCATCTTGTACCCACCTTGCCAGGATATGTAGTTCAGCACTCTTGCACCTGAGCTACACAGCCCACAGGTGGCTCAAATGTGAATTGCTTTAAGCAGGAGTTGACACAATTGTCCCTGTATTCCTGAGCATGACTGTGGAATCAGAATCAGCAACTCAAAATTCTTAATTTTTACATTAATCATTTTTCAGCCCAGGTGAAAACCATATACTTAACCCTGCTTTAAGCAAAAGCAACCCTTCTGGCAGGCTGCCTGTAAAGTATAGTGCAAAGTCTGCATAAACTTAACATTCATAATTAACACACACACTGACAGTGGTGTGCACAGTAGCGTACCCAGGATTCACTCCAGGAGGGGGCAATTTTTGCTCAGGGGGGCATAAAGTACCCCACTAAAAAACTCACTGGATTTGGCCCACTATATTTTAAAAGGGCATATTTTGACCATTTTTCTCTTTAAAAAATGCATTTTTTCGACCAAAGGGGCATGCCCTGATTGTGGCGGAAGATGAATGAAGTTCAGACCTTCAAGGGGGGGGGGGCCCTGATTGCCCTGATTGCCACCCCCCCCCCCCTTGTGTTATGTGTATGCCTATGGGTGTGCTATTCCCAAAATCTCCCTAAGGGCTTTCAGGAATAGAGGTAAAACAGCAGCATACAGTGGTGCCATTTTTGGCACAACTGTTTGACGATCAATTGGCCTCAACCTGTAGAAGTTTTGGCTGCAGGTCATACCAGGTCAGGTCAGTAAGTCACATCAAGTAACCCCACATCCAAAAACATTTTAAGATCATCTTACAGTCAGTGTATGACTGAGCAGTTTGAAACTTGCAGGACTTAATTGTTAGAATAAAATACGACTTTCTTTGGATTTGCATGAAACGTCAAGGAAATTCCACAAACGTCACGGACAGAACAATGCAAAATTCAGAATTCTGAACCTGTTGTCATGTTTTCTGTGATTGTGTGTTACAGGGTTATCATTTTGCTTGATTTTGTGTATTGCATATAATAGACCTAAACTTGAATAATTTGTGCTGTGTATTGTGCCGGAAGATGAATGAAAAAGCATTGGAGCAAATTGTGTGTTGAAACTTGTCTTGAAGCTGGTAGATATTTATGCAGTGGTTTATCCATTGTAAAATGCATTGGTTTATCCATTTTCCTTGCATGATTTGCGTGATCTGCAGATCCCGGACGTCAAGGAAGTTCTGCAAACACGGAGACCACACATTTTGCTGGACAATCATGCAGAGTGTAACCTGGGCTTAATTATAGGGTTTGGGCTTAATATTACGCATACTGAAAAGTAGGTTATCTTTTACTGACTGAAACTGAAAAGTAGGTTAAAGTAGGACTGTCTACGAGATGGTCTCAGTTGGACAAACTACGGGGAGGCAATCAAAAAGTTGACCGAAGTGGGCGGAGCGATGCCCTTATAAGGGCATGCTTGCAGACCTTCAGTAACCCTTCAATATTTGAATAATCAAGCGACAAAATAAACCCAAAACCACAGAATCAGCAAGTAAAAATATGAAACTATGCAGATTATATGAAAGCTACTTAAAATAAAAAATAAATGAACGTGCATTCGATGATCTACTGCAATCAACAAATTGATTACGGGCATCTGAAAATTACGGCGGCGATCAACTTTTTGATTGTGCAAACAGCTGGCTAATCAATATATTGATTATGTTAACTTATACTGAAAATGTTATAATGCTAATGTTAATTTTATTGTTAATGTTATACTGGAAAAGTAAGCTGAAATCAAATAATATTAATAATTAATCCAAATGGAATCATCTGATAAATAATTAGTTCACTAGGAAGCATAACAAATGACCTCGATTTGATGAATTTAGGAAATACTTTTTATTTGTATTCAGAAAGACACAAAGACACAGTCAGTGGATACTGGAACAACACTATTTTTGTAGATCAATAATTTTTCTTTCTTTTCTAACAAAAATATGATGTACATAGGCTTTCTTTCGATGTACATGACACGTCTCAGTGTGGGATGTACCAAAACCAATCAAAATATTGATTGCATGCCCATATTAGGGCATTGCTCTGCCCACTTCGATCAACTTTTTGATCAATCAACTTTTTGATTGCCTCCCCCTAGTTTGCCCAACTGGTCTGGGGGGGTCGGGGGACGAAAGCCAGCCCCCCCCCCCCCCCCCCCGTTACTAACGGGCCGTTAGGTTTCACAGCGCAGCCAGTTTAAAGCGTCATGAAGCAAACTGTCCTACCAAGGCAACTTATTAGTTTATTGATGAACAAGTTGTTCTTGCATTTATTTTACCTTCTAGCTTTGATTTTGCTCCGTGTTATCCCTATTCTTGTTGCATCCAGGATAACTATACAAACGTTCCATCCACACTCAAGGTCGCTCAGTGCTCACAGTATTCCAAGGCCATAATCCGTATAAGAGAATTTTAGCGCCCCAATCCCCATTAGTGTGACGTCACTGGTGCTGTGGTCCGACTCGGCTGTCGCCGCACGCGGCTCGGTGTGGTGCGAATATTTCGAACGGGATACGGATAGTTGCGCCTAAGGTACGATCCTTTTTAAGATAACGTTTACCGCCGATAATTATCCCTCCCTTAATTCATGCTGAGGGGGAGTCTGCCATACGCTGCCCCGGTCTGTGTGATGTGCGACTGGCGAGACAGCCATACACTGCACCGGTCTGACTGGGGGTGATACGGCCATACGCTGCCCCGGTCTGGCTGAGGGTCGAGACGGCCATACGCTGCACCGGTCTGACTGAGGGGTGAGACGGCCATACGCTTCCCCGGTCTGGCTGAAGGGTGAAACGGCTATACGCTGCCCCGGTCTGGCTGAGGGCGAGACGGCCATACTCTGTCCCGGTCTGGCTGAGGGGTGAAACGGCTATATGCTGCACCGGTCTGACTGAGGGGCGAGACAGGCATACGCTGCAGCGGTCCGGCTGAGGGGCGAGACGGCCACACGCTGCCCAGGTCTGGCTAAGGCACGAGACGGCCATATGCTACACCGGTCCGGCTGAGGGCGAGACGGCCGATCCCTGCCCCGGTCCCACTGCGGGGTGAGACGGCCATACCCTCCCTCAGCCCCGGTCCGACTGAGGGAGGAGACGACCATACGCTGCCCTGGTCTGGCTGAGGGGCGAGACGTACATACGCTGCCCCGGCCCGGCCGAGGCTTGAAAGCGCAGCTGCGGCGACGGGGCGGGCCACGACTGGACCACAGCACCAGTGACGTCGACGCTAATCCGTTGCTTTCGGAAGCCGATACATGGGGAATCCCGGGATGACACCCCACTGTCCCTGACAGTATTCAGGGGGTGCAGGCAGTCCCCACCAGTAATGGTTGGAAGCACTCGGGCGTTTGGGAGTTAAAAATCTACTACGCCGTAGGGTTCCCATGTTAAATCGATGATTTTTGGACGAGACTGGCTCGTACCTATGCCCTATGGTACATATTTTAAATTAAACTGCTGGAACAGATAGCTACAAGCCTTAGCTACAACGTTTGCTTTATCATTTTTCGATATTCGGGGCGTAAAGGGGATAAATGGGCTTCGGGGTTAAAAATGTCAGAACGACCGCTGACCGCTTCCAAATGCTACTACTGTATTGAAATATACACTACTAGTGTATATTTCAGTACTGTAGTAGCATTTGGAAGCGGTCAGCGGTCGTTCCTACATTTTTTAACCCCCAAGCTCACATATCCATTTTACGCCCAGAATATCGAAAAATGATAAATAAAAACGTTGTAGAAAAGACTTTTAGCTATCTGTTCCAGAAGTCGAATTTAAAATATGTACCATAGGTTACGAGCCAGCCTTGTCTGAAAATAATCGATTTAACATGGGAACCCTATGGTGTAGTAGGTTTTTAATGCCCAAACGCCCGAGTGCTGCCAACCTTTACTGGTGGGCAGCCCTTTACTATTTTCGGCAGCCCCAGTCAATTTGCCTGGCAACACTTGAGCCGTGACGTCACCAATTCTACTGCGATCCGGTTTTAGCATGTTGGGCTACGGGAAAATAGGTGGTATTCGGGTCGCAATTTCAAGCATTTCTAAAATAGTTCGTTTAGCAGATGATACATAAATGTGATGCCAAAGACATTGCCTGTTCATATCTGGGGTCGTTTTGGCAAAATGGAGTCAAATTTGTGCCCAAGAAATTGTTTTATGGAACCCTGCACGCCTTCCAATGGGGGTCACTTTCAGCTTATCTGACGGCAATAAGGGTCAGATCAAAATCAAATTCACAAAATACATATTTCTCCCCGGATTTGACCCACTTCGTGTCCAAGTTGGAGGGGGGCTGAAGCCCTCTCAACTGAATAGGAAACTACACCCCTGCTGGGGGTCCCCTGGCCAGTTCGAGGGTCCTCTGGCTATCACCGGTCCCTCGGATTGCCGAAGGGCCTGTGACCCGCCCGTGCGGGGCCCCTGAAGTCTGGGCGCCAGACAGGGCCATGGACCGCCCTTCGTGTGGCTCAGGAGTCCTCGACTCGCTGAGGGGAAGTGGTGACACGGGCCCCTATGCCCCCTTGTGTGCGCCCCTGTTGGTAGTGCAAGTAATTGTCACCCCTTGGTCCGTTCTGTGCTCGCCGTAGAATACTACACTAAGCCACGGGGGCGCCAACCTCTGACGTCACGCGCAAATTCCAATCAGCTGTTGTACGGTTAAACTATTTATCGGATTGAGCGCGCCGCCGCAGTAGAGCTGCAAATTTAGTGGACACCCAGGCCACCGAGTGGCGGTATTTAACGACCTGAGTACTATTGTTGATTATAATAGCTAAAGAAGCATTATTCAAACTATGTTGTTAAATTATTTTTTTTGGCTTGTGCTAGCATTTCTTTCTGTGCAAAAAAAGTCAACAAGTGCAAATAACTTCTTACCAAAATAAATACTATTTATTATATAGTATTTATTTATCTCATGAGTCATGTCATACTCATGAGTCATGTCATACTCATGAGTCATGTCATACTCATGAGTCATGTCATACTCATGAGTCATGTCATACTCATGAGTCACGTCATACTCATGAGTCATGTCATACTCATGAGTCATGCTCATGAGTATGCACGCACGGATTATATGAAACCGTCCTTGCTTTCGAGTCTGTAGTCTCTATTCATATTTAGTCCCTTTTACCTTTTACGAAATTATTTTGATACTTTCGTTGCAATACATATCAAAGCAGGAATGCCACAGTGGAATGTCCAGCCACTGTACCTACCATTTTGTTTAAGTTTGACATCTGAATGGGCCCGTATTACTGCGACGAAAGTCCTATTCCACCCGCAGTCTCCGAACAGTCTTCATAATTAGATTACACCTTTTGCAATATTCTCATTTCTCTCCAAGCACATACTCTAGTTTGGCCTTCGCTGATGCAACCAGTTAGCGTGTCACTTCCCGTTTAGAAAGGTCCTGCTTTTCCTGCAGAAGTTTCTACCGTCTGGGAATGGTGCAAAGAATCCAGATAATTTCGCCGTTGCCGTATATTTCCATCATGCGTCGGCGAGAGGTCATCGACATCATATTTTGTTTTGCCAAAGATACGCACGCCAGTAAAGAAAAGGGACAATAAATAACCAGCATAGGAAGTAGGAACATAATCAGAACATACTATCTTATACTGGCATATGGTAACAGTAACATGCCTACTACATATCAAGCATTTACATGCCGCATCATCGCCTATTTCAACTATTTGTCACCTATTTAATTTGCCACCTATCCTAATAATCACTTATATCCTAATAAAACATACGCATATGCGCATACCCACACAAATGACGCAAACGAATATCAACCAAACGAAACGAAACGAATGACCGATATCGGTGATAAGTCGCCGCTATTCAGACGTTGGAACCGTGAGTGACAAATACATCAGCAGCTTTTACGAAGCATAAATACACGTGGAAACATCGAGTCGATTGCTACATAACAATACAAGCACATGATGCGTGCCAGCACAAATACAAGCTCAAACATCTCGTCTCCAGCAATGCGCTCACGACAAGTAAAATTCAAGTTTGATAAATCACCGGATGTCAATCTTTTTCAGACAGCATACCTCACCACTATCTGCAGCACACAATCTATTATTGCGCAAAGACAAACTACATGTCGCATACTACGCTTTGGATTTTTTGGGCACCTCAAATGCTCGGGTTATTGGCGATAGACTGTGTGTCTTGTAGACGACACAATGCTAGTGGCGGTGGCTGCCAGGGCCATCATCACGCTGTCGCTCCGCATGTGCTGCACCGGGCCGCCGCCGCCGCGGCCTGGTGACGGCCGGACACCGATGGCGGAACGCGCGATCCCATAAGCACGGTACCAGCATTGGGGCGAGCATGCGGTGGCGCGCGCTCGCGCGGCTCTGGCCGCCGCACGGTGGACCATCTTGGTATTATCTTGTATCTTGGCATTGGCTTGGTGAGCCTCTTGAGCAGATGGTCGGTCTTGGCATCGGGCTGCTTATTGAACACAACGGCCAGCGCCTTGGCAGCGCGCGCCACCGTCAGCGGGCGCCGCTTCTTCAGCGCCAGCTTGGCGAGCATCACGGTGACGATGTCTTGCTGCGGCACAGTCACGCTGGGCCGGGCGGCGGCCAGCAGCGCAGTCAGCTGCGTGTGCTGCCACGGCGCCGCGTGGGAGAGCGGCACGCCGTGCCACCGCTCAGCCAGCGTGCTCAGCACATGATCGCCGTCTCCGTTAAGAAAGAAGACGTCCGCTCCACGATGTCAGTCACCGTGGCCAGCACGCGCTCGGTGGCGGTGGCCTCCTCGCGGCTGACGCGCACCTGCCGCACCAGTGGCAGGGTGGCGCGCGCCGCCTCCAGCCTGGTCACGCCGGCCGCCACCGCCGCCAGCTGCCGCCCAGCCTAGTTCTCCGGCGACACCGCACCTCTGTTGAGCTGGGTCAGCAGCGGCTGCACCAGAGCCGTCACCACGGCATTGGTGTGCTGGTCGGTGGCGGCCCCGATACAGGTGAGCGCCGCCGCCCGGACCGCGGCGTCCTCAGTCGTGTCCAGACCGGCCAGGTGCTCCGCCAGTGGTCCGCCTCCGCCTCGCCCACCAGCCAGGGGCAGGAGCTGAGCACGGAGAGCGCGGCGCTTAAAAAGGCGCTTCAAGGCGCTTCTCCAGCGCCAGCGGCAGGCAGAACTCTGCGAACTGTCCGGTGCCGGCCAGGCAGTCGTGCAGCGCGTCGGCCAGCATCTGTCGCGTGACGCCGTGCGAGCTGTCCGGCGGCGGCGTGAAGTTCACCCGGAAGTAGCAGGCCAGCAGCTCGAACAGGTCCTCGGCCAGCGAACGAACATGTCCTCGGCCAGCGAACAAACATGTCCTCGGCCAGCGAACAAACATGTCCTCGGCCAGCGAACGAACATGTCCTCGGCAGGGTGGCGAGGCAGTTTGGCAGGTGGGTGCCTCACACTGCTGGCCGGGCATACATGCGCATGCGCTTGGCGTTGCGCTCATTCACCCGGCACTCCCTCAGGCTGCCTTGTTGCAGCCATTTCAGGCGGATGTGCGTCCGTGTGACGGCGTACTTTCGCACCACCCGAGGGTCGATGCGGGAGTACTCAAACGCCTCCACCTGCTCTAGCCACTGCAGTGACGGCACAGCCAGGCTCCTCGGTTCAGCCGCTCGATCCACCCAGAGCTCTTGGACTAGCTTGACCGGGAGCACACTGGCCGGACACAGTGCCAAGGCTGCTGTCCACGGAGCGACACTTGTACGCCAGGAAGCCAGCAACGTACGCCAGAGCTTCCCGGCCGAACTCCAGACTGGCCGCCACGGGGTGACCAGATGGCGGTCCTTGGTGGGTCTGCGCATCTTGCAGGAGCTGGCTGGACTGCAAGTCGTCGTCCGGATCATCCGTAACCGCCCCCTCGTCCCTGAGGTCCTTCAGGACGCTGGCGCTCAGGTACACAGGATTCTTCTCCTCCATGGCGATAGAGGCGCCGGAGGCCGATGGCTGGCTTCTTGAGCCGGCTGCCACTGCCGGTGACGCGCCCATCAGCAGCAGCCGGATGCGCGTCTTCACCTCCACCGGCGTCGGGTCGGTGTTGGTCTAGGACATGCACCAGATCTGCGAAAACAATGCATACAAATCAGAAATATTGTGTCAAGCATGCAAATATTAGGACTCAGCAGTACCGCCTGTATACAACACAGGCATACAATGGAAGGACTGACTGAACTTGAACATGTTCAGTGCTAGCACAAATAATTCAATTAGTGCATCACAATAGTGTGCAAATTATTAAAGTCTGAAATGCAACATTTTGAATAAAAAACATGTCTTGCCAACTATCACTGTCTTCTGTCCCCTGTCGGCTGTCACTGTCCAATTGTTGGATGTTTAAAATGCCAGACTTCTACTATGTGGTGCAGAAGATGCTGACACACTTAAAGGGAATGTTTCACCTTTGTATTAGTTTTAAATTGAGATAGCCATTATCTGGAGCTGTTATTGAAATGTCTAAATTACTCAGGTCATTTTCCCCAAAACTTAACAGTTTTTAAGCAATTTAATTTACCATTTGCAAAATGAATCCAGGCTGGTGCAGCCGCTGATTGGCTAACAGACACTTCTTCAGCCAATCCCACTTTGTCAGCCAATCAGCAGCGGTATATAATGATGTCATTTGCCCAAATCTAAAAACTTTATTTGTAAACGTTAAGTGACTGCGAGTGAAAAAATATCACAATGGTTTTCAGCAGCACTTACTTCATATTTTCTACTACAACCAATGTATATTTGACAACTTTCAGAAAGGTGAACATTCCCTTTAAACACTGAAACACTACTAACATCATGAAGTCACTATGAACGCATAAGAGTTGACACTATGACGCATAAGAGTTGTGGCGCCCTAAAACCCCAATACGCCACCAGTGTTTTGACATAGGGTGAAGATGTCCAAATCTCATTTTTTTCATGCTATCAGTGTGTGCACATAATACTGATGCACTAAGACACTGATAAAGTATTGACACTTTAGTGCATTGGCATCTACATTTCAATAGCATGAAACATCTGATGTTTTGATGTGTCCGAGGCTACAGTCGTTAACTATCAATATGATCATCATGATGCTTGGATGTTTCTTTATCACTGCCAGTTTGATATGCTGAGAAAGTACATCAAACATTTGAGTAACTGCTGCTTTTATCATACTGGTTGCAAATTTTATCTCACTGTTTTGTTTTCAAACTTGAACTGGATATGCAAGGAAGTCAATATATTTGCACATGACACCATTGGCTTTGGGAGGCAAATAAGCTTGATGCTTCGAAATTATTTGACTGAATTTCGCTTCATTTAAAAGCCCGTTAAATGATGAGCTCATTGTAGCATTGTTAAAATTTGACAATGTATCGTAAACGCACATTTGTATCACAATTACGTACCCGCACACTCAACACACAGCGCGAGGACTCGGGAAGTGATGATCACTGGCGATGTTTTGCAAACGTGTGCAGTGTTATCAGCGTCAATCAGCTTATTCAGCAACGACAATTCCCGTCGCTGATTGGTCAACTTTCACGGTTCCGGTGTGCGCAGTACTCAAGAAACACGTCACTGCTTGCCAATACAGTAAACTTTGAAATATGACAGCCTAAAAGTCAAATTTTGAAGCGCGCAACAAAAATGTCCAAGATTTTTGTGTCTCAAAATAAAACTATTTGAATTACCTACTTAATGCTTTCATTTACACGACCCGACTATTTATGGTTCTTCAAAACTCAGAGATGCAGCAAACGAGAGCCTAAGGCTTTCGAGCAAATTTAACTATGTTCGACAAAATTTATGGATAAACTTTTGTATCATTTAAAAGCTCTTGAAATTTTGATCAAGATGTGAAGTTATCTCGACCCGACTATTTCTAGTTTTTGAAATCACATGGGTTGCAGTTCAAAGAGAGTGTGCTGTTGTGGTGTGTTGTACATTGGAGAACTGATAGTGAATATTTCACAAATTCAATTTCAGAGACTAATAGGTGTTTTTCAGTCGTCAGTTTCTTGTAATTTCAGATATGCATTCAAAGTTGAGTTCAAACCTTCGGATTTTCTACAACGCTGTCATTTGGAAGATGCCCTACCCTGCATTTTTCTTTTTATAATTAGACAGTTAAATTATAATTGCTTTCTTTTTTGTATATAAGTCTCACATATGAACGTTAATATAAATTAACTCAAATATCCATAGTCTAAATACCTTTTTAGCCTAAACAAAACAGCTGAAAAAAGTGATCACCATAGGGTCTGTGTTGAAGGCCGGCACTCGGCGCTACCTAGTATTCTATTTACCGTGCACTAAGCTATGCCGGCCGGGCCAATCGGGGAGCCGACAACCAATGACGTCATCCGGCCAAGGGCACCAATGTAAACAAATCGCCTGATGATTTTACCTTCTATATATGGCCTTGAATTGATAGAACGAGCCGATAAAAATCTTGAAACGACGTCTCCAAAAAGTAACTATTTAGCCAGTTAGCCCTAGCATCGGAAGGTAAATTTCAGCGTACATAAGGTGTGCTACAGGCTGTAACATTCATTTTAAGTGTATACATTGATGAAATGTTCAGTTTTTCCAACGTCTTGAGCGCTAGGTTAAAATCTCCACAATGACCAAGTCATGAGCTTCAGACCCCACCCAGTGTGGCAGGCCGCAGGCCTGGTTCAAGGTGGTTAAAGGAAATAGTTCACCTTCAGAAAATTTATCAGAGCACGATTTTATTATATTTTTTAATACAGTTTCTTTTTTTCTTTTCAAAAATGGTCCTACATCGCACCAATTCAGGACATAAGGTCCTAAATTATGCTGGAGTATTTTCAGTCGAGAAAAGTTGCAGATAGGGATTTCTCAACACGGGCTACAAAACTGCTATTTCAGTTCAAAACCCCATGTTGAAGGTGAACTATTTCCTTTAAGTGTCACTAACTGATAGTTTTCTATTGGTGGCAGCTGTCACATTCAAGGCCAGGTTACAGTGATCTTTGACTTATGTATCTGTCGGTGCACAATGTTTATAGTAATCAAGGTTTAATGTTACTATGACTTGGGTAATACTTCAGTAACGCACCTCCCCAGTTTATTGTAGTCTTGTGGTACATATTATAAGACAAATTAGTTAGCTGACAGTATATTTTATTGCAGAGTGAAAATGCCACTCACAACCCTATCACGCTATCACTAAACCTCCGTTCCTGGCAGAGCGCAGGACTTTTATTTGAGACCGGTCGGCTGTGCAGTAGGCGCCACCACAATGTGACCTTGCACATCAATCACAGGCTCACAAAATTATTTGGCAGCAGTTTCACTCTGCAATTAAATATAGTCAGCTGACTAATTCTTCTTCTAATAGGTATTTCAAAACTACGATAAACAGGGGAGGTGCATTACTGAAGTATTGCCCACCGTTGTTGATAACGTCACCAGATTCTCCACTAAACCCTATCATGCTATACCATACTAAACCTCCATTCCTGGTGGAGAGCAAAACTTGTATTTGAGTCAGGTCGGCCATGCAGCGGCCACCACCACGATGCCCGACTGGAAAAAATACACTCACTACGTTGGAGACCGCCTGGACGCCTCGGCGGAATCGTTGCGCCGAAATTTCGGCGCAATGGCCGTTGTGCCGAAATTTATTGGGTGCTACACCGCATGCACAACACCTGTTAACACATATAAATGTGAGGTCAGCATGTGGAAGGCCTCGCATCGCCGCGTCAGCATCAGGGTGTCACCGTCTTTCAGTGCAAAGCATCAGGGGCGGATCCAGGGGAGGGGGCAAGAGGCCATGCCCCCCCCCCCCCAAAGGCCCTAAAACTGATTTGCCCCTCCCCCCCCCAACGGTCAGACGTACCGTTGTAAACATTGCCTTTGCAGCAGTCAAAATCCAGCTATCCACATTTAAAAACCTGAAAATATTGTGCCGCTTCGCGGCATGATACAAAATTCGCAATTGCTTATACAAATTTGGAAAATGGTAAAGTTAAGTAATTAAGTGTCTGGCAGAGGCTCTCCTTACTCCTTAGCGGTACCTAATTGCTAGCCCCAGGGCCCACTCCCTTCATACAATATTAACTTTCAAGCGGGCTACATGTTTAGCTAGTCTGCCGAGTTTCGAAAAAAGGCGACGCGGACGCGGACATCGGCTCCCGGAAACTGCTCCAGCGGTGCCCAACTTGCTGGACCGAAGAGCCTAATAGTGGGACCAGGCCAGGAACATCTCTCCCAGCCATCTCGCCCCAGCCTCCTCAAGATCCACAGGGACCATTTATGCGCGGAAAAGTCGTTCTGCTGCTTTTAAACCGTTTGCATTGTTACCAGTTGTTTGTTGCAGTTCAGTACATATGTAATGTATACAGTTATTATCATATGTACTATTGAGCGCTGACTGCCACCGGTCATCGTGATTTACTATCCGAGGAATATGTATATGAAAAACTTCCTTAATTTCAATATTTTTCATCATACCGAGATGTGCAACCAGGAATAGGGGTTACCTGAGGTTTGGCTCCACTCACGGTCTGGTTCCAATATTAAAATTGCGTTTTTCACGACCTAAAATTTAAATTTTCACGCCGCTTCGCGGCGTCACATCGGTGGCCATCGTCATAATGAAGCCATCGTCATCGTCTTTGGTTCGTTTTAACGATTGATTGAATGAGTAGCATTTTAGCTCCTTATCCTCTACGTCTACAAGGCCCATATTTCTGAGTTTTATCAGGCAAACCCGTAAAATTTCAATAGTTTTGCAATGTTTGTCATACCGAGATGTGCAACCAGGAATACGGGTTACCTGAGGCCTGGCTCCTCTCTCACGGTCTGGTTCCAATATTAAAATTTCGTTTTCCACGACCTAAAATTAAAATGTGCACGTCGCTTCGCGGCGTCACATCGGTGGCCATCGTCATGACGAAGCATTCGGTTCGTTGTAACGGTGAATTGAATCAATAATATTTTATATTTTTATCTACAAGGCCCATAGTTCTGGGGTTTATCAGGCAAACCCGTAACATTTTGTGGCGCTAAATAACATGTACCTACCTACTATAACATGGAAACCACATTAAAAATGCTGCAAACGCACACGCATAAAAATGGGTGTACATTTCTTCCAGTCATATTAGCCGACCCCCACAAAAAAAAATTGGCCACGCCCCTGCCCGCCCCCCCCCCCCACACTTAACAACGTTTTGGAAATACGCCACTGGATTTGCCCCTAAAACCCACGGCTAGATCCGCCCCTGTCTTTCATGGCAAGGTTCATCCAATGAGCGCCGTCCCAGAGAACAGAGTACCACTCTGGCTGCTCCACCCCCTCGCACAGAACGGCAGTTGTGAACCCTTTGCTTTGGTACTGGCCGTCGCCGCTGACCCCACCCAGTACCGTTTGTCCACGGCTGGCAGGTGCTCAGCGATGGTGGAGGCCACCTGTTCGCCAGCTCCCCCGACTTTCCGCCTTTTAGGATTTTTTTTGGGGAAATTACTTCTATAAATGGGAACGCACTTTTCAAAAATGGAAGTTTCCGAAAATATATAATTTAACCATAGTGTCCCCGACTGAATTGTGAAGTCAGTGGCGAGGCTCCTGGCAGGAGCAGCCCAGTCGTGGACCAGTGGACCCAGTCGTGCGGCCTTGAAGGATGGAACCGGAATCTGGGGGGTCTGTGCGCCGAACTTTTGCTAGATGAAATTACGCTGGACGTGCGTCGAAATTTTCGGCGCAATCGCCGAATTACGCTGGACATGTTGGTGAAAGCGTGTATTTTTTCCAGTCGGGCCACGATGTAACCTTGCACGTCAATCACCGGCTAACAAAATGATATGGCTGGCTAAGATTTGCTTGTAGCCAGAATCTGGTGACATCATAAAGCTTCCCTATGACTCCAGACCAACAATGGTGATAGTAACCTTGATTACTACAAACAGGGTGCACTGACAGGTACCTTAGTCAAAGATTACCCAGGTTACATCAGGTCAGAGTGCCAGAATTGGATTTGAGCTGGGGTGGGGAGTGGAAAATTAAGTATACCAAAAAGGTTATATACAAAGTGGAAAGGGAGCATATGACATGGAATTTTGAACCCAAAAAGACCATCCAGGGTAAATTTACAAGAAGTTCAGTTGAGTAAGAGATGCTCATTTGGATAGCCAGTGAAGGAAAAATTAGGGCTCTTTTGGCATTATCCAGTGGATCTTTTGCTCAAGAGTGGAATATTGTCATCAAATCAAGTTGGAAAGAGTGGAAAATAATTATCCAATGGGTGTCATTTTCAACTCAAAATTGATGATTTTGCATACTACATACTACTGCATCAGGTGGTGGGGCAGGTAGACCATGTCTAGGAGTGTTTTAGCACATTACAACTTTCACCTAAAAATTCTGCTGATTTGCATGAATCGAGCAATGGAATGATTTGGTCAGAGTCTGTGCAACAAATTCTGCTTAGTGTGAGTGAGTCCTCGGAAATCCATCCATTCAAAGATTTGGAGTAAATTAACGATAATGTTGAGTTTTTAAATACATGATATTGCTTAGATAAATTAAGTTACAACAAAGTATGGGAGGAAATGTTCTATCAAAAAATATTCCAGTTGTCCAGATTGCAAGAGTTGCCAAGGTGTCAACATTTTTATAGGATGGGTGAAACCTGATATAAGAATAACTTACATTACATACTGATAACTTACATTAACTTACATTACATACTGGCCTCAAGACTGTTCTTATTGTTGCATCTTTTGCTGATCATGCCATGCCATGATCAATGCCATGCCATGCCATGCCAACAGGGATGACCTCTCATAGTTTCTCATATTGCAGGCTGGATCTTCAGATCAAGATGGGTGATACATTTTTGGAAACCCGTGTTTCTGCTCTTGAGGACAAAGTTTTTGGTGACTTGGACAAGAATGAGCAGTATACAAAAGTAAGTGATTTATTTGTTAACCTTTGCATGTGTGTAGGGACAGGGTTTAAGTTTTGTGCACTAAATAAGCACATTTACTGTAGAATACATAGTAAAACATCAATATTTTGCATTGTTTTTATGGTTCATTTTTGCCTGGTGAAATATTCTGCCCTCAATGTCCATCATATCTGACTGACTCCAATGCATTTTTCATTTTGCAGGCCACCGATGTGATTCTGGGGTTCAACAATCGCTTAGGCAATGTTCTTGGGGACTATGAGCGTGCTGTGATGATTATGAAGAGATGTAAGTATTATGTGATACCTATGTGCCATGTCCAGTTGGTTTAGAAGTGCTTCTAGCAATGCATTAAATATAGGTATGTTGAATGTAAGTTTCTTTATATGGTAATTTGACCCCCTCTCACTCAGCTCTGGAGTTGACTACTTCTGCCATGTATTGCCTGGTGCCTGTTGTATCTCGATCTACAGTGGTGGCGCCACGTAGCGACTGCACCCTGCTGTATCTTTCTTTTCTATCTATCTTTGTTGCATTTGTCTGGCTCTCTTTTTACCTGAACTGCTCCTGCATAGTAGTAACCACAGCCTGCTGTATCTCGACCTACAGCGAGGCCGCTGTGTATTCTGACTGACCCGTTCCCCCGCTCCTCTCGGCAGTTGTATCTCGACCTACAGCGAGGCCGCTGTGTATTCTGACTGACCCGTTCCCCCGTTCCTCTCGACAGTTGTATCTCGACCTACAGCGAGGCCGCTGTATTCTGACTGACCCGTTCCCCCGCTCCTCTCGGCAGCTGTATCTCGACCTACAGCGAGGCCGCTGTGTATTCTGACTGACCCGTTCCCCCGCTCCTCTCGGCAGCTGTATCTCGATCTACAGCGAGGCCGCTGTGTATTCTGACTGACCCGTTCCCCCGCTCCTCTCGGCAGTTGTATCTCGACCTACAGCGAGGCCGCTGTATTCTGACTGACCCGTTCCCCCGCTCCTCTCGGCAGTTGTATCTCGACCTACAGCGAGGCCGCTGTATTCTGACTGACCCGTTCCCCCGCTCCTCTCGGCAGTTGTATCTCGACCTACAGCGAGGCCGCTGTATTCTGACTGACCCGTTCCCCCGCTCCTCTCGGCAGTTGTATCTCGACCTACAGCGAGGCCGCTGTGTATTCTGACTGACCCGTTCCCCCGCTCCTCTCGGCAGCTGTATCTCGATCTACAGCGAGGCCGCTGTGTATTCTGACTGACCCGTTCCCCCGCTCCTCTCGGCAGTTGTATCTCGACCTACAGCGAGGCCGCTGTATTCTGACTGACCCGTTCCCCGCTCCTCTCGGCAGTTGTATCTCGACCACAGCGAGGCCGCTGTATTCTGACTGACCCGTTCCCCCGCTCCTCTCGGCAGTTGTATCTCGACCTACAGCGAGGCCGCTGTATTCTGACTGACCCGTTCCCCCGCTCCTATCGGCAGTTGTATCTCGACCTACAGCGAGGCCGCTGTATTCTGACTGACCCGTTCCCCCGCTCCTCTCGGCAGTTGTATCTCGACCTACAGCGAGGCCGCTGTATTCTGACTGACCCGTTCCCCCGCTCCTCTCGGCAGTTGTATCTCGACCTACAGCGAGGCCGCTGTGTATTCTGACTGACCCGTTCCCCCGCTCCTCTCGGCAGTTGTATCTCGACCTACAGCGAGGCCGCTGTATTCTGACTGACCCGTTCCCCCGCTCCTCTCGGCAGTTGTATCTCGACCTACAGCGAGGCCGCTGTGTATTCTGACTGACCCGTTCCCCCGCTCCTCTCGGCAGTTGTATCTCGACCTACAGCGAGGCCGCTGTATTCTGACTGACCCGTTCCCCCGCTCCTCTCGGCAGTTGTATCTCGACCTACAGCGAGGCCGCTGTGTATTCTGACTGACCCGTTCCCCCGCTCCTCTCGGCAGTTGTATCTCGACCTACAGCGAGGCCGCTGTGTATTCTGACTGACCCGTTCCCCCGCTCCTCTCGGCAGTTGTATCTCGACCTACAGCGAGGCCGCTGTATTCTGACTGACCCGTTCCCCCGCTCCTCTCGGCAGTTGTATCTCGACCTACAGCGAGGCCGCTGTATTCTGACTGACCCGTTCCCCCGCTCCTCTCGGCAGTTGTATCTCGACCTACAGCGAGGCCGCTGTATTCTGACTGACCCGTTCCCCCGCTCCTCTCGGCAGTTGTATCTCGACCTACAGCGAGGCCGCTGTATTCTGACTGACCCGTTGCCCCGCTCCTCTCGGCAGTTGTATCTCGACCTACAGCGAGGCCGCTGTATTCTGACTGACCCGTTGCCCCGCTCCTCTCGGCAGTTGTATCTCGACCTACAGCGAGGCCGCTGTATTCTGACTGACCCGTTGCCCCGCTCCTCTCGGCAGTTGTATCTCGACCTACAGCGAGGCCGCTGTATTCTGACTGACCCGTTCCCCCGCTCCTCTCGGCAGTTGTATCTCGACCTACAGCGAGGCCGCTGTATTCTGACTGACCCGTTCCCCCGCTCCTCTCGGCAGTTGTATCTCGACCTACAGCGAGGCCGCTGTATTCTGACTGACCCGTTCCCCCGCTCCTCTCGGCAGTTGTATCTCGACCTACAGCGAGGCCGCTGTATTCTGACTGACCCGTTCCCCCGCTCCTCTCGGCAGCTGTATCTCGATCTACAGCGAGGCCGCTGTGTATTCTGACTGACCCGTTGCCCCGCTCCTCTCGGCAGTGGACGAGCTGGAGTCGTACCTGGACCCGCTGTTCGGAGAGCAGCTGACGGCCACGCCGGCCACGCTGGCCGCCGAACTGCTGGCCACCGACGCGCAGCTGCGCGAGGCCGCCCAGCAGCTCGATACCGTTAAACAGCTGGCGCCGCTGCTCGACAGCGAACACATCAGCGGTACGCAGCATGTACTGTCTATTCAGGACTATTGCAAACATTTGATTTAATTCGCTTAGGCGTTGTACCGTTTTTACTTTCTCCTTCTTAGCTTATATCATTTTTGATGTAACCAAGTCAAACATAATTGTTGTTATCCGGGGGATTACTGGGACAAATCCTTAGTGTTGTAAAGTGTAATATGCTTTGGTAGCCTTTCGCTGCTTGATTTCCCTGCACATTGTTTTTTTTTGTGGCATTGGGTAACCCCACGTTCTTCTAAGAGTTTCGATTACGATTTTATCTCGATTTGAGGTGGCGCAATTGTCACCACCTTATTGGGATATCCTATCCCATGCTACCCCTCAATCGCTGACCTGACCTTCATCCTCTCAGCCTTACTGTCCCTCTGACCGGTCGTCTTCCAGTCTGGCGGCAGCCGCTGCCACCCCTTCTAACCGGCGGGCGTGTCTGTCTGGCGACAGGTGCCGGGGAGCTGCGCGGCCGGCTGGAGGCGGCCAGTGAGCGGCACCTCTCGCAGGCGCAGCGGCTGACCGAGCTGCAGGCCGGCGGACAGCGACTGTCGCACGCCTACGCCCAGGCCGCGGGCACCCTGGCGGAGAGTCTGATGCGCCTGGAGCAGCGGACGGCACAGGTGGAAGCCGCCAAGTGAGCAGGCGAGGCGGCTGAGAAGTGAGGAGGACCGACGCGCGGTGCCTGAGCAGAGGTGAATCGGCGGCGGCAAGTCAGTGGTGGACCGGGAGAGTCTAGGTGCTGACTGCTGTGATGCCGTGGGAAGGCCCGGATGTTGGCTGCTACTGTGCGCACTAATATGTGAGCTATTATGTTACGAAGTCAATGGCTGGTGGGGAGTGACCAGTATGGAAAGGTACAGAGAGCTTCCGGCTTTGCTTGTGGATAAGTGAAAGTGAGACGAAAATTTAACTTATGAATAATATGTTGTTTCTTGTTTTGGTAGCACTGTGCGTTAGGATGGCTTCTTACTTTGAGTGAGTCGCGTGTGTTGTTGGTGTGTCTCATTGCACTTAGGTGAGCTTGGGTGATTGAGTTATGCGTTTTTCGGGACCTCGTGGCCGTGGGCACGTTTCCTGGACCGCCGTATACTTTTGTCAGTGGACTGCTGTCACGTTTCCTGGACCGCCGTATACTTTTGTCAGTGGACTGCTGTCATTCCACACTCTGGCCTCTATGACCAAAACAAATCGAATGCAAGCTATTTATAAACACCTCGCAAAAATTTGCTTCGTTTTTTGGATGTGCAGAACTGTGATCGGTGACCCAATGACTCGTGGCGCTGGGTCAGCATCGTTCAGCCCGCTATTGATTACTCACCTTTGCTTCTTTCTGACCCCAACACTACAACCCTGCTTTATTCCTAGATTTTCACTTTTCAGCATACTTGTAA
The DNA here is from genome assembly GCA_036785665.1 of Chirona hameri. NCBI lineage: Eukaryota > Metazoa > Arthropoda > Thecostraca > Balanomorpha > Balanidae > Chirona > Chirona hameri. The sequence goes on along the minus strand of JAXIVJ010005170.1, from coordinate 32,731 downwards.
TCAGGATGTTGAGGGTTATGAGTTTTCTGCTACAATTTTGCTATGCATCACCATATCTGATTTACACATTTCATTCACAATCTTTTGAACGTACAAAGGCCATCAGGCACTCGGGCACACTCACCAGCCGACGTTAATGACACTGTGTGACTGCACCTCGCTTGTCGCACTAACAAGCACGTATGCTACTACCTGCCATTGTCGAAGTTGTGTGTAAAGGGAAGACGATAGGAACGTTATGTATTTGTATATACAAAATGTAAAAACATCCCCTTTAAAATAAATTTGTCAAACCCAATCGCACGTGTTCCCAGGTCCCCGGCTGAGGCCGGTAAGAGCCACCTAGCGGTGTCGGCCCCCGGTCTGCGGACTCATCCATGTATCGCCCGTGTCGTGGCGCCATCTATATATAAATGTATTCGCTCGGAGCGGGGTGACGATTTGTTCACACCAAGTCAGACCCGTGTAACCATTGTCTGCGTCAAAATTTTGAGCGCGTGCGACGTCTGTTGCGCTCGTGCGGGGCGCATCTTTGCGCTCTTCGGGCTGAGGCCGCTGCCGTCAGCTGGCACGAGCTCTCGGCTCACTTAGTTGGCTGGCAATTCCGAGCGTTTCAAGTGAGGAGCTCCGATATTTGAGAATCGAAAAATTCGCTTGGCAATTGGCATCAGTGTGGCACGTGCATTACATATCCCACGATCAACAAAAATAAAGTTTTCATCTATGGAAGATGAAATGGTTATGAAAAACAGACATCAGTTATAGGTGTGTCAAATTACAGGGAGATGGAACAGACACAATACCTGGTTTCAGGAAAAGATGCATCAATTCTAATGGACCGGGATACCGGGATAAAGGGACGATATATGTGAATGTGATACGGGGACGGGATACGGGAACGGAATACGAGAACGGGACACGGAATACGGGAACGGGATACGGAATACGAGAACGGGACACGGAATACGGGAACGGGACACGGAATACGGGAACGGGACACGGAATACGGGAACGGGACACGGAATACGGGAACGGGACACGGAATACGGGAACGGGACACGGAATACGGGAACGGGACACGGAATACGGGAACGGGACACGGAATACGGGAACGGGACGCGGAATACGGGAACGGGACACGGAATACGGGAGCAGGACACGGGAACGGGGTACGGGAACAGGATAAGCGAACGGGATACGGAAACGAGATATGGGATAAGGGAACGGGATACGGGAACGGGTACGGGATACTGGATACGGTATACTGGATACGGTATATTGGATACGAGATACAGGATACGGGATATGGGACATTGAAACAAAACACAAGAGAATCAGGAACGGGATACAGAAACAATACGGGATTGCTCATCGCGCAATGCAGGCCATCTAGTTCTTATTAAAATAAAAACGTTCGTATGTATGGATGTATGTATGTATGTATGTGACGTCCGTTCACTTTGGCGGGCCGCTGCTCGGCAACGGCGGGAGCTGCGGTGACGAATTTTTCACACTAAATCAGACCCGTGCAACCATTGTCTGTGTTAAAATTTAGAGCACGTGCGACGTCTATTGCGCTCGTGCGGGGCGCATCTTTGCGCTCTTCGGGCTGCGGCCGCTGCCGTCAGAGCCGGCACGAGCTCTCGGCTCACTTAGTTGGCTGGCAATTCCGAGCGTTTCAGGTGAGGAGCTGCGATATTTGAGATTCGAAAAACGCACTTGGCACCGTGAGGCTTTACGCATCGGACGATCAGCAAAAATAAAGTTTTCATCTATGGGAGATGACATGGTTATGAAAACCGGACATCAGTTGACAGTTATAGGTGTATGCAATTACAGGGAGATAGAACAGAGACACAAGACCTTGTGTCAGGAAAAGATGCGTCAATTATAATTGACCGGGATACGGGAACGGGATACGCGAACTGGATATGGGAACGGGGTACAGGATACGGGATACGGGAACGGGATACGGGAACGGGATACGGGAACGGGATACGGAAACAGGATACGGGATACTGTAACTGGTTACGGAAACGAGATACGGAAACAGGATACGGGAACGGCATACTGGATACTGGATATGAGATACGGGATACGGGATACGGTAGGGGATATAGAATACAGAAACAGAATACGGGAAAGGAATACATTAACGGGATACAGGGAACAATACGGGATTGCGCATCGCACAATGCAGGCCATCTATGATCTAGTCTTATCTTATATTATGAATTACAATCTTATGTTATTAATTATAAGATGTCCGTGCGTGCGTGCGTGGTGCGTGCGTGCGTGCGTGCGTGCGTGCGTGCGTACGTGCGTGCGTGCGTGCGTGCATACGTAAGTGCGTGCGTGCGTGGTACGTACGTGGAAATCAAATAACGTAACGGTCATACACAAATCGGCTAATAACTCGACAACCGTTGCAGCTATAGGTGCGTGACATTTGCCACGCAGGTCCGGTGGCAGAGGCGCACCATCGTATTCAAATTTCAACAAGATCCGACATACGTGTCGGCCGCTGTGTCGGCGACAACCGTGTCATTGGTTTAACATAGGAAACGGCCAAATTAACAAATCGACGAAAACGGCCAAACGCGCTTCGATCCCGCGTCGATAACTCGCAAACCGAGGGTCGCATCGACATGCGATAAACACGATTGGACAGAAAGTACATTGGCCTGGCGTGTCACATGTTGTTCAGAGCAAAGGTTAGTTGAAGTCGAAAGTTATGTCAACTTACATAAAAAGCGGCATTTTCAGTATTTCAATCGGTACTCGGAAACTGTTGAACATAGAACGCTGAGACTTCACCACTTTGCAGACGAAGGTACCCTCTTTAAATTATATCGTAACACAAAGCTGTTTGAGTAATATTTAGCAGGCTGACTGGCGTTGCAATATTTTTGCAATATTTTTTGACCCTGCTATTCTTCCCAACACCGTAAAGGATAACACGAAGACGAGTTTTCACCACACAAAAAAAAACATAATACACCCGTATAGCGCCTTCTTTACTGACCACTAGGGTGTGTCGAAAAAGAGTCAAAGTTAGTTTTCAGTTTGTCCGGAGTGTTTTTCTTTGGTTTTGACCTTTCTAAACACAACCACAATATTTTTTTTTGTATTCTATTTTTTTTTTTTAACGGAATTTGATTTGTAAATGTGCCCATTTTCGTCTGTTTGGGTGATTTTCAGCGAAAATCAATTTTTCCGATTATAAAATAATGAAAGAAATGTAGTAAACAAAAACTAAGACCAGTTTTAGAAAGCCCAGGCCATCGCATTTAAAAAATACCATTCATTTTAGTAAGAGACATCCCTTTATTCAGGTAAGACGTAAGCCATCACGACGCTACACGCGTCGTGCTTCGTCGGCTCCATCTCGGTCGGAGATGGAGCCGACGAGCATCGAAAATTGGACAAATGTACAACTGTTCTCTTCCTCTTCAATAAGCTCGATATATTGTCTTCTCAAATCTCAAGCAGTCATGAAATAGTACGCACAAATATTTTGATCCATTTGGCACACTTGGCACTTGTCCACTTGGCACAGTGTGTACCAGTATGGTGTCATCTTCAGTCGAGTGGGATATCGAGAAGAGCCATGTAGTCAGCCTTTGCGTTGGGCTTTTTCAGTTCCGGGAGGCCTCGGCGCATCTGACCCAACCTTCTCTCTTTCTTTCTCCCACTACCATGAGGCTGGCTTCAGAGATCTTTTTGATTACCCTCTCTATGCTTTGCGAATGGCACTGCCAGGCAGAGGGCACACTGAGTGGCGTGACCAGACAGGCCGCCACTTCCTCTGTGCTGAGAGTGGCGGGCAGGAGGGGCTCGGTCAGGGGGACCGTCTCCCAGTCGATTACCTGGGCCAGGCTCTCGGCCTTGAAGTTGACTGGCGGCGCAGCGAACTTCCTCGGAAGAGAGCTACCTGAGCGCCCTCCCTTTCTGATCTTGCCCACGATGATGTCGACGGCGAATTTCCTCTCCTCCTCGCTGTCCGAGGCCAGCATGGTGAGGAGCAGGAGTTCGGGGTGGGCGAAGTAACTGCTCCTAGTGGCATACTTGGTCACAATCTCCTTCACGATTGGCGGGCAGTACTTCTCCACCAGCTGCACCTGTAGAGTCGAAGACTGAAGTGGATAACTCAGCACAGTTGACTAAAATGAACTGTTTAAAATGTAAGACATACATTCTAAGTTACTCTATTTATGTGGCGTGACCGTTTTATTAATGCGAATTGTATTAAAGGATAGCAGGCTTACCTGCTTCAGTTTTACCTGCTTCAGGCTTACCTGCTCCGTCTGTCAGCTTGAGACACCTCTTGATGGCGAACCACTGTTTGTAGTAGATGGCGATGATGTACTCGCAGATGTCTCAGGTTCCTCAGGGCCAGCTCAGTCAGACCGTGCTCCCTGGTCCAGAGATCGAGGAATCTTGGCAACACATGAATGTAGGAATAATTTGGCTGTACAGGAAAAGGTATATAGGCTGTGGCGTATGTGATACAAGGAAAAGTTCGATATTGTTTAGGTTAGCGTTGGTAGCGGCTTCGGGGGCAAACAAATTCATTCAAATATAAACATATTGTGTGGTCGACATACCTGTTGGCTGTGGTGAGCCATCGCGAGTGTTGGGTGGGTCCGATCACCATCCTCTGCAGACTGGGAGGGACGGATTCGGCCTCCAGCGCCTTCAGCATCTTGTAGCCGAACTGCTGGTCCCAGCTGAGGTCGGCCATAACTTCAGGGGCCATCTCCGGAATGGTCTCTCCCGTGCTTGAGGTTTTCTGAAGAGCAAAATCGCTGTTCTGGACGTGGTAAATCCGAGGTCATTCACTTGACCTGGAAGGTCATCCGTTGACATGAAACCTAAAAATCGCATACTGTTAGATTCCTCTCATGACAGGCAACATTCTGGTACTCACCGCATTGCTCTAAGTTGCTTTGTTTGGAAGTTAACAGGGGGGCCTGTCAGGCTGCTGGGGGGGGGGGGGGGGGGGGCGAAGGTGAAAAAAGCTCCCGTAGGGCGAGGGTTACAAAAAAATCCGACGTTAAAAAAATCCGGACGATAGATTCAACACTTGGGGTCACTGAACCAAACAAGCACCTGGGTCTTCAAGAATGGCCTATAATAACATGATCCAGAAGGAATTGGGCTGCTATCATGCGTATACTCAGAATAGGAAGCATTTGAATATTTCCCCATGGACTTATAATGGAGAGGTCACGAAATTGACCCGACCTTAGCTCACCGATATAAAACAAAATCCGAGATATACGAATTGTAGGTACTATTACCCTTATGAAATCCTGTAAGTACGAATTCGATCGGCCAAAAACTGTGGCTGTGGTACGACCGCACACTTTTTTTTTGGAGGTGGGGTCACGTGACCTGGCCTGGTAACCTGACCTGAGATGACCCGTGGTCAATAATTTTACAATACGTGGGCAATTGATGCAGTGGCGGATCCGGGGGGCCGTAGGGGCTGAAGCCCCCTGTCTTAGAAAACGGCGCCGTAGCGTTCTCGGGAGGCCGCCAGGGCGCCATTGTGTCTACCGACAGCATCGTAGCACTCTTGAAAGGCACCCTGCCACCCTCAGAAGACAGCTTGCCGCCCTCACAACGCATTAAGCCGCCCTCAGAAGGTACATCGCCGCCCTCGGAAGGCATCATGCCGCCCTCGGAAAACATCGTGTCGCCCTCGGAAAACATCGTGTCGCCCTCGGAAGACATTTGCCGCCCTCGGAGTGCATTGTGCCGCACTCGGAAGATGTCTTGTCGCCCTCTGAAGGCATATTGCCGCCCTCAGAGCACATTATGCCGCCCTCAGAGCTCATTATGCAGCTCTTGGAAGGCATCATGCCGCCCTCGGAAGACATCTTGCCGCCCTCGGAAGGCATCTTGCCGCCCTCGGAAGGCATCTTGGCGCCCTCGGAAGGCATCTTGCCGCCCTCGGAAGGCATCTTGCCGCCCTCAGATAGCATTATGCCGCCCTCGGAAGGCATCATGCCTTCCTCAGAGTCCAGAGAGCATTATGCCGACCTCGGAAAGCGTCATGCCGCCCTCGGAAAACATCTTGCCGTCCTCGGAAGACATTTTGCCGCCCTCGAAGTGCATTATGTCGACCTCGGAAGATGTCTTGTGGCCCTCGGAAGGCATCTTACCGCCCTCTGAGCTCATTATGCCGCCCTCAGAGTACAATATGCCGCCCTCGGAAAGCTTCATGTCGCATCGGAAAACATTTTGCCGCCCTCGGAAGCCATTTTCCGCCCTCAGAGTGCATTATGCCGCCTTCGGAGTTCGGAAGACGTCTTGCCACCCTCGGAAGGCTACACTCGGAAGCAGGCACGTAGGCAGGATTTCGTACAGGGGGGGGGGGGGGGGCCTCGAAAGGGCCCCTTCCCGAGCGTTGAAAGGGCCCCTTCCCAAGCGTTGAAAGGCCCCCCCCCCCCAAAAAAAAAACGCATGAAAAGGCACGTTACAAGGCTGGAAAATGCAGTATGGCAGGTATGGCATGGGCCATACCAACGTTTAGGAGCTGGAGTTAGCAAACTGCCACATCAACTTTGGAACCAGCGACACGAATTTGGAATCAGCTATACCAACTTGGAATATTTGTTTAAGCTCAAGACCTGGAACTCTTAAACAAATTGCGCCGCGGAGCGTCGCGAAAATTTTGAGTATTATGCCCTGGGTTGCTTTCTCATCAATGCGTATGGTGCGGACCTCTAAAATTGCTATGTTGTGCGTTTAAAAGTGCGGAGAAAAGGTGCTAAAATGAACTATTTTCCCAATAATATAGGAAAGTAGCAACATAAAACATAAATGCGCCGAGAAACTGACCGATTTTTTCCTAACCCGCATATAATTGAATTTGTAGTTAAATTGCGCCGCGGAGCGGCGCGAAAATTTTGGGTTTGATTCCCTGTACAACTGTATTCTTACTGTTGAAAGGCCCAATGTCCCTTCAGATCGTTTAGGGGCCCCTCTGACCTTTTCTACGCCCTTCCGACCTGTTCAGGGACTCATCTGGGATCCGCGAAGCAAAAAGACATGATGTGGAGTGGGTGATATATATATATATATATATATATATATATATATATATATAATACAAAGAGGGCTTACTCTACAGGAAAAAATAAAATCGGATTTTTCGGGTATATTGTAGCACCCTGACGAAGGGTGTTACAATATACGCGAAAGCTCCGCTTTTAATATTTTTTATTGTAGAGTAAGTCCTCTTTGTATTTAATCTTCATCTCCAATCTCTACGTGCTTTGACCCTTCCGGTCTCACCAGAGACTCATCTGACCTTCCAAGAAGCCCCTCTTGTGTGTCAAGGGGCCCATTCGGCCTGTTCAGAGGTCCTTCCGACCTGGCCAGGGACTGCACTGGCTGCTTTGTCGCCCTGCCGGATTGCGGGGAGCAGGGTACCCAAAATCCCCCCTCAATTGAACATCCTGGGGAGGGGAAGGGTCATGTTGCCCCAGATTGAGCAGGCTAAAATCTGGGGGGGGGGGGGGGGCAAAACTACCATTTGCCCCCAGGATTTTCGACTGGGGGGAATTTTGGGTACCCTGCCCCCGCAATCCGCCGCCCCTGCTCAGGGGCCCCTCCGACCTGCCCAGTGGCCCCTCCAGTCTGGCTAGGAACTTATCCGGCATGTTCAAGGGGCCTTCCAACCGGCCCAGGGACCCTTTCGGTCTAGCCAGGGGCCCCTCTGACTTGCTTAGGAGCCGCTCCGATCGGCCCAGTGACTCTTCTGGTCGGCCTGCGCTGGCTGCTTTGTCGCCCTTGCCGACATGCTCAAGGGGCCCTCCGACCTGCCCTGGAGCCCCTCCGTGCTGGCTAGGGGCTCATTCGGCATGTTCAGGGGCCCTTATGACCCACCTTGGGGCCCTTTCGGTCTGGTCAGAGCCCCTCTGACCTGCACAGGGGCCTTCTTAACTTCCCAGGGGCCCTCTGGTCTGTCCAGGGGGCCTCCAACCTGCTCAGGGGCCCTTATGACCTGGCAAAGGACTGCGCAAACTCTTTGTCGCCCTGTCGACATGCTCAGGGGCCTCTCAACCTGCCCAAGGGCCCCTCTGTGCTGGCTAGGGGCCCATTCGACGTGTTCAGGGGGCCCATTCGACGTGCTCAGGGGGCCCTCTGACCCGCTCAGGGGCCCTTTCGGTCTTGCCAGGGGCCCCTCTGACATGCACTCTTTTGAGTGTCCACGGGGCCCTCTGGTCTTTCAGAGAGGGCCCTGGTGGCCCTAAAGGGCCTCTGAAGTCCGTTAAACTCTCTAAAGACCACGCTTCGTGTAGTAAAGAGCCTATGATACCGCGCTTCGCCCGGTTTCGTCGGTCCTTTTCGGCGCGCTGCGCGCGCCGAAAAGGGCCCTCCTGGCCTCTAGGGGGGGGGGGGGGGGGGGGGGGAGCCGCCCCCGCCGCCCTCCCCTTGGCTACGTGCCTGCTCGGAAGGTATCATACCGCCCCCGAATGGCACCTTGCCGGCCCGAAAGCGATGCGGTGTCCCGGCGCACTCAGAATGATGGCACCCTGACGCCTTCAGCTTCCCTCCGACGGCGACAGGGCACCCGTGACCTTCGAAACCAATAACACGCTTTTGCCCCCCCCCCCCCCCCACTCCCGATAGCGTCCTGGATGGCGCCTACGAAGAGGCCGCCTGGACCCCCATGAAATAACCGTGACACTTTTTTTTAATATGCCTGGCGAGGCGTTGAAGGTGCGGACGCATTGTACCTTTCACACTCGGGGCGCCTAAAAATAGCTTGGAAGAATGTCCAATGTCCATGATGTCCACAGCTCCACAGAAACCTTTTTAGCGTCGGTCACCGATTTTTACGCGATTTGGTCCTAAGGACTAACGTCAAAACGAACCTCCTGCTTTAAGAGAACAGGTCCATTTTGACCTTACTGGTCTCCTTCAAGATCAAATTCAAGGTCAAACGACGGGGAACGCTGCAGCGCCCGAAGTTACCGTCCGATCACGATAAATTGGTGTCAAACGATTCCTTGTGCCCAGTTCCAGGATGACAAGAATGTTCAGAGTTGCGCCCCGTGACCTTCAGGGTCAAACCCCGTGACCTTTAATGTCAAATTCAGGGTCAAGGGATGATATTTTCCCCTGTCCTTTCTATTTCCAGAATGACAAGCATTCTTAGAGTTGTGCCCCGTGACCTTCAAGTTAGCGCCCAAAGTTAGGAGCTACAGCGTTCCCCGTCTTTTGACCTTGAAGGTCACGGGGAACAAATTTACTTCAAGAATACTTGCCATCCTGGAAATGGGCACGGGACAATGTTTGAGACCATTTGTTTTGCAATCGGACGCAAACTTTGGATGCTACAGCGTCCCCCGTCCTTTGTCATTGAATTTTACCTTGAAGGAGACCTGTAAGGTCAAAATGGGCCCGATTCTGGGAAACAGGGGGTTCGATTTGATCTTGAGACCAAATGTCGTAAAAATCGGTGACCGACGCTGAAAACGTTTTATAATCCCCTTGGATTGGCGCGACCCAATAAGAACGACTCAACTGTCGTAACACAATATTTTGCTCCTTGTTTATCCACGTATGCAACTTAGTTTCCCGATGTTGCGACAATATATCTTTTTTTGATTCTCCGGACTACATGTAGTTAGCCCGGAGAATACATTTTTGTGGGAAAAGGTAATTATTTCCCTTTTAAAGTTGATAAGCGTTCCTCACTTATAACGGTCGGTACTCGCAAGTGTTCGGTAACGAATTCAATCAATTATCCTCCCTACGCATGGCTATTTATCATGAAGGTATGCAATATGTTTCCTACACTCTATCTTTTGCGAATATGTGCCAAACTTGTATGAGCATTCAACAAGCATTTGAAAAAAGTGCATTGAAATCGGCAGTTTAGTTTGGCCCCGGACGGCGACGTATTTAGTTTATGCGATTTGTTGAGAGGTAATTCAACAAGAGGTATTCAACGTTGAACAGATTGATACAAAAGCGCCAGATATGTCGCGTTTCGTTAGTGGAGAGTAATCACCGATCATGAACGCCGAAAGAAGTATATGTACTTGTTTTTTTAATTTGTACAAACTTCCAACTTTGAATTAGGGAATAATTTGATTTCATTCTTAAATTTAGATCGCATAATGTGTACACCATAACGGTATCCTAAGCAATTATTGCAACAAATCAAAAGGTCATTATTTCCCTCTAAATTATCAACGCAATGGATGGAACTTAGCTAACAATTATGCAAAATTACGATTCAAGGAGCTCGAAAGGCATTAAACCACCATTAGGTATCAGATGCAAGCGCATTCCTGACACGGGCTGAGACAAATTACCGAGCCGGCCGCGACCCAGCTCCGAGGACAGCACCGGCGCCCAGAAGCGCACGTGGTTGGTCCAGCCCGCGCGGGTCACGTGTCAGGTCGCCCGTGACGTCACGTCCGCCGGTCACCGCCGCAGTGTCAAGTAGGTACGGACAAGTAACACGAGTAACTAAACCTAACGAGAAATAGTACTAACGAAGCGAAACAAGTGTGCAATCAAAACGAAAAACAAAGGAAGCACAATTTAAACTCTCAATGTCTATATACATATGTTCGTTTGATATAAAATACTGTTGGCTCCGGGCTGGCCGATGATGGCCAGCCCGGAGCACATATGTCTCGTGTCTACGCCCGTTGGCCGTATCGCCCCGGGGTAATGTGGTTTAGGTTCACTGCTTAGTAGTTAGTACCTATTCTTTCTAAGTTACTGATAACGTTACCGACAGTTCTATAGTTTGTCTGATCATGCTGTTCCGCATCACAGCCAAGTCGTGCGGTACAGCCTACCGGCAGGTAATCTGCCAGTCGGCTGCAGTTGTCGCTGACCATGGTGGTTCAACACTGACACCATTGGGGATACTGGCGTCAGTGGCCACAGGTTCTCGGAGTGTTTGGCAGTTCGGAGTGTTTGGCAGTTCGGAGTGTTTGGCAGTTCGGAGTTATGGCGGCAGTTATGCAGTGGGCCGTTGGTTCGAGCCCAGTCTGTCAAAATGCGCCGTCATGTTTTTTTTCCGTGTCATGAGTATCCGCTCTGGCTCTGTGGGCTGCTGGCCAGGAATTAACAATTTTGCATCAGTAGGCCGGACCGCTCCGTAACCTTGGGACCTCGGCGCGGAGCAATCGACAGATGGCGAACGGCAAATTTGGATTGGGCTGTCTGGGCCAATCCAAGTCGGTCGACACATTACAAACCAATACATGATTGCAATCGAGAAAAGTCCCGCGTAGCCTAATCCATGTTTGCCTCAAAGTTCAGTTCGTTGCAATTCAAACTGGAAACGTCATCAAACATTCCACGTTTAATATTATGTAGGTATTAGGGGAGGGCGGAGAATGCCGAATGTTAGGTAATGCCGAATGTCCTAAAACCAGTAAGGCGCCGTAGTTGGCGATGAACGAGCGAGCGCGAAGGAAATGTATGGTGAATTTCAACTCCATCGGGCAAGTAGTTTCTGAGATACAAAAAGGGTGCACCCGTGCGCATGTGCAGAAGCACCACACCCCTGACTTATGGGAAAGTGGCGGCTGAGAGGTCCCTAACCACGCACACAATTTGAACACAATCAGCTCAGCCATTCCTGCGATATATAATAGGGGTGCGCACGAGCGCACGTGCAGAGGCACCCATCCCTGACTTGTAGGAAAGCGGCGGCTGAGGGGTCCCTAACCACACGCAAAATTTGAACACAATCGGCTCAGCCGTTGCGGAGTTATTGCGAGGAAACACCTTCCAACACCCCTCACGCGGCACGCGCCACGCGCAGTGGTAGTCACCCACGTGCGTCAGCACCGGTCTCAACAGGGTATATTGGATGGGCTGCTCAGCAAAGAAGTCCGCTTGTCAATCGGACGTGTGGTTGCAGAGACATTAGCTTGTCAAATGCGTCGCCACGGGCCGGGCCGGGTCGTGTCGTGTCGGGTCGGGTCGGGTCGGGCCGCTCATATTCGAATTTGTCCCATATACCACGGAAAGACGAGCGAGCACTTCGCGCTCGCTCGTAACCAGTATTTCAACAACCACCAACCAGCTGATGTTTTTGACCATTTCTTTGGACGCTTCTTCTGGGGCGCGAAGGTAGCTTTAGAGGATAATCTTACTTGTTTGGCTGATATGGCCAAAATTTAGTTTTTCTTATATCACTTATAAGACTTCTCAATCTTTTAGCCGTTATTGCGGACATATGCGTTATCCTGAAATGTTTTGTTCAGCGAACATAGTCAGTTCACACGTTTGTATCCAACAGTGACGTATATAGTACGATGTCTTTTCCTTCCCCGTGAATTCCACGATACCGACTACCGTTGAGTTCGGGGAACCCGGACGGCTTTGGCTTCGGCTTCTTGGTTTCGCAGAAGAACTCTGGGGTACGGTGGAGAAGTGTTTCCGCCATTCACCTGATCTCCTATATTATTCGCAGTCGTCTCCAACGGAGTGGTGTAAGTCAGCCGGCGCGGCGGGTGGCCTCGCGGGTGGCCTCGCGGCCTCGGCGGGTGGCCTCGGTCGTTAGAGAGGCTAGTTCGGTCCTCGGCCGAACCTGATGCTCGGAAGTCGGCCGAAGCCGTCGTTGTGAGGGCATCCACAATATTCATGAATTAATGTTCTGAATGAATTAGGTTAATTAAAAACATACCGTGAAATGGGATGGCCTGCACATCGACATAGATGTCGGTATATAGATCTATAGGCGATAGTTAACACGTCTCTGACCTGTAACGGCACAGGTCAGGACGGCACTAGGTCGAAGCCAGACGACCGGGATGTGTTTACAGTTAGCGCTCAGTGCGTGCGGACTCAGAAATGGTTTGTCCATCAAATAGGCCATGATATATTTATTTCACATAATCAGGTCGTGCCACTGTGACAGGGTTATTCCACGACCATCGAACAAGATCAGACAGTTGTCAAATCAACCTAAATACGACTAAACAAGAAGAAAAAAAGTTACACAAATATTTACAATGGATGAATCATGCACGTAGCAAGTCACGACCACATCGACAAATTCCAAACCAAGGAACCATGACATAGGCCATGAAGTGATTGCTTCTATAGGGGTGGTAAAAGTGCTTTGAGTGGCTCCGACCAAAAGTTGCTCATACAGAAATGACCCCAGCTCAGCTGGGGTCATTTTTTTACTTCACATGAATACCCTAACACCTGGCTTTACGCTCACATCATCCCTATAGTTTAACCCGCGCCGTGCCGGGGGAGGCGTATTTAGACACCTCCCTCAGGTTTTTCGCGGATAGCGGGAAAACGGCGGCGCGCAGCGCCGCCGTTTTTGGCACAGCTTTTTGGGGCATAAAATGTCCACATTATGTAAAAAAAATACATCGGGTCATCTCAGGTCAGGTCACCAGACCAGGTCACGTGACCCCACCTCCAAAAGAACTTGTGGTAATACCACAGTCACAGTTTGTGGATGATTGGTTTTACACTTACAGGATTTCATAAGGTCATATACATCTACAATTCGTTTGTCTTGTATTTTTGTACATCAGCGACCTAAGGTCGGGTCAATTTCGTGACCTCCCCATTATAAGTCAATGGGGAAATATTAAAATTAAAATGCTTCCTATTCCAAGCAGTGTTCGCCACGGGCCCACCAACCCCCAGCCCAGCCCGGCCCAGGCCCATGAACACCAAGCCCAGGCCCGGACCAGGCCCAGTCAAATTCATAATATTGAGGTCCAGGCCCAGTCCGGCCCGTTCAGATTAAGCATATCATTATTTTCACAAAATTTGCAATAAATATCATAACATATTTACTTGTATACTATAAATGTGAAACAATGAACCAACTATGCTAACCACAAACAAAAAGCCACAGCCACAGCAACAGTGTGTTGCTGTGTAAGTGAACTGCTGGCTAAAATATTTTTGAGCTCTGACATGAGCTTGTGCGACTCGCGCATTACTTCAAAATTGTCAGGCCCAGACCCATCCAGAGCCCAGTGATTTCCTTAAAGTTGAGGCCCGGCCCAGGCCCAGCCCATGGTCCGTAGGGCCAGCCCAGCCCATGACGAACTCTGATTCCAAGGATACGCAAGATAGCAGTCTAATTCCTTCTGGATCATGTTATTATAAGCCATTATTGATGACCTATGTGCCATTTTTGTTCAGTGACCAGGGCCTATTTTAACATGTTAACTGGGGGGGGGGGGGGGGGCAAATGCCCCCCAGTGAGCCGTTTTGCCCCCCCCCCCCCCCAGTCAAGAAATGTTGCCCACCCTGATTTCAGTATTTCCATGTCATTTTTCGCTTGATAGGTATTCAATTAAAATAAATATGTTTACCTGGTGATAAATGAATACAAATCCAAAGAAAATGTCATGATATTCCTAAGTTTTAGTATTTCCCAGCCAAAATAAGTATCTTTACATTATTTCCTGAATATCTTGAATTTCAATATCCTTTGAACATCACCCATTGGCGGCAGAGTGGGGGAGAGGGAGGTGGTTGGATCATGAACGTAGTCACACAATTTGTAGTGGGTGGGGGCAACTGCTGAGCCGATTGTGTTCAAATTTGGAGTGTGGTTAGGGATCTCTCAGCCGCCACATTCTCACAAGTCAGAGGTGAGGTGCTTCTGCACGTGCGCACGTGTCCACCACGTAATTGTATCTCAGAAACTACTTCCCTGATCAAGTTGAAATTCACCATACATTTCCTTTGCGTTCGCTCGTTCATCGCCAACTACGGCGCCTTACTGGTTCTGTAAAAACAGTCATGGAAGAAAAATGACGAATAACCTCAGGGTGAATAGATTTTATATTGTGCAGGTCACAGGATACAAATACCACATGGATCTTTGCATTGGCGGATCCAGAACAGGTGGTTGGGGGGGGGGGGGTAAATTCCAAAAAGTGTCACACAATTATGAAAACGCATCGGATTTGGCTTGCTTATGCATTGATAGCTGATTTAACCCGCGCTGTGCGGGGGGGGGGGGCGTTTAGACGCCCCCCCCCCCCCTCCCACAGTTTTTTCAGGGATAGCGGAAAAACAGTGGCGCGCAGCGCCACCGTTTTTAGCATAGCTGTTCAAACATCAATTGTCCACATTATGTTACAAAAATACCTCGGTTCATCTCAGGTCAGGTCACCAGACCAAGTCGCGTGACCCCAGCTCCAAAAAAGTTTAAGGTCACACCATAGCCACAGTTTTTGGCCGATAGACATCATACTTACAGGATTTTATAAAGTCCTAGGTACCTACAATTCGTTTATCTCGGATGTTTGATATCAGTGACCTAAGGTCGGGTCAATTTCGTGACCTACCCATTATAAGTCAATGGGGAAATATTCAAATGCTTCCTATTCTGAGGATACGCACGATATCAGCCCAATTCCTTCTAGATCATGTTATCATAGGACATTCTTGAAGACCCAGGTGCAATTTTCGTTCAGTGACCCCTACAGGGTCAGCCGAGGTCATCCGAGGTCACCAACACTTTTGTGTCAATCACTCCCGACAAAACAAAGATAGATAAGTGAAACTGCCACCAATGTGTTTGTCTCGTCGAGGCACGTCTCCCAATGACCAGCATGACCTAATTGGGTCACCACTTGACCTTGACCTGAGGTCAAATATCTAAGTTGACCTAACCTGGTCACCATGAATATGATTCGAAGTGCCTTGACGAGACAAACACGATGACGTCAAAATTATTTCCTTATCATATTCAGGTAAAAAGTAATTTGTGAAAACTCTTTTGCTAAAAAATAGTTTGTTTTACATTTGATGAGCTCTGGAGCCTAAGCTATTGATCTGAGCTGAAATCTGAGGACACGTGGCGATCTGTGTCGATTGAATGTTTCAAGAGCTTTCCATTGTTTTGTTTTCCGTTTGTTCCTAGCTAGCATAGTTCCTGTGATATCTGGAGGTTTCTGGAGTGAAGTCCTAAAAAATGAAAATTTGAACTTTGATGACCTCTGGTGACCTCAATATTGACCTGTTAAGAAAATGCCGAAATAGCTTCAAAATGCTTTTGGACAAGCTTTCGAACGATGTTTTCGGGCTTGGTGTACATCCCATAGGAGCCGAGTTCGAGAGGGGGGGGGGCGTCGAAACGCCCCCCCCCCCCTTATGATCTCGAAAACTACGCAACGTAACAAGCAAAAAACGGTGTTAGATAGGTCGAGACAAGCTCTATGGAAAGTATATCGGTATTTGTTTAGGTTAGGTCAATATTGAGGTCACCAGAGGTGATCAAAGGTCAGATTTTACAGTTTTAGGACTTCGCTCCAGAAATCCCCAGATATCACATGTACTATGATAGCTAGGAACAAACGGAAAAGTAATGGAAAGCTCTTGAAAAATTTAATCGACAGGGTGTCCTCAGATTTTATCTCAGGTCAATAGTTTAGGCTCCAGAGGTCATCAAATGTCAAAAAAAAATAATTGGAAAACTGTTTTTCACAAATAACTTTTTACCTAATAAACATAAAGCATTAAATTTGACGCCATCATGTTGGTCTCGTCAAGGCGCTTTGAATCATGTTAATGTTGACTAGGTTAGGTCAACTGCGAAATTTGATCACAGGTCAAGGTCAAGTGGTGAGTGGTGACCCAATTAGATCATGTTGCATATTGGGGGACGTGTCTCGACGAGACAAACACATTGGTACCGTTTTCACTTCTCTATCGTCATTATGTCGATAGTTATTGACAAAACAGTGTTGGCGGTCACGAAATTGACCTGACCTTAGGTCACCGATATAAAAATAAAGAATAAAAATTGTAGGTATCTATCATCTTATCAAATCCTGCAAGATTGAAACCGATCGGCCTAAAACTGTGGCTGCGGTACTACCGCAAACGTTTTGGAGGTGGGGTCATCACCTGACCAGGTCTGGTGACTTGACCTGAGATGATCCGAGATCAAGAATTTTACATAATGCGGGTAGTTCATTTCTGAACAGGTATGCAAAAAACGGCGGCGTGCAGCGCCGCCATTTTTGCGCTATCTGCGAAAAACCGGATGGGTAGGTGGATTTCGCCCCCCCCCCCCCCTCCCCGTCCAGGGCGCGTGTTAAAGCTAAGTTTCCTTAGTAAAAGTTGCTGAGATTTTCTTCTATATCAGGACATGTGTCAATCTTGCGCCGATTTCAGGCGGGTTTGTTTGGGGGGGGGGGGGGGGCAATTGCCCATTTTGCACAACCCTAGATCCGCCACTGGATCTTTGTATTTTGCAAAAGATGCGGGACTCTGGGGAAAATTGGGCAAATTTTGCCATTTCCTGTGGATTTATATGCATTTTCATGTTTCCCCAATGACTTATAATTGGGAAGTCACAAAATAGACTTCACCTTAGGTCACTGATATAAAAATCATCCGAAATAGCAGAATTGTAGGTGTTTGTAACCTGCTTAAATCCTGTGAGTATTCAACTGATCGGTCAAACAATGTGCTACGGCGGCACGACCTCACATTTTTTGGAGGTGGGATCACTAGATTTGACTTAGTGACGTGACCTGAGGAGACCCGAGTTAAACAAACAGGATTTTGGCAATTGATAGGCAAGCAGTTGTATCAAAAATGACGGCGCGAAATGGCGTCGTTTTCCGCTATTTCCAAAACAAATATAAGGGGGATGGCATCCGCCCCCACTGGCGGATACAGGGGCGGACATCAGGGGTAAACATACCCCCCCCCCACACACACACACAAGAATCTGGGGGGAGGGGGGGGGGGGGGCATCCAATACAAGTATCCCCCCTCCTGCGCGTTCCCTGCACTGACCGTGAAAAACAATGATCTTAGGAGAAAACTTCATGAAAACGGAAGTTTTTTCTTTTCTCAAGTGACTGAATTTGAAGTTTGTATATATCCCTTTCTTTCAATGATAGACAACACAGCACACCTGATGCAATTCATGCAGCCCCGGTGACACGCGCCCCCCCCCTGGGAGGGGGGGGGGGGGGAGAATTTGCCCCCTCCCGTATTTTCTCAATAACTTTAAAACTGTGATAGATATCAACGTGAAACTTGCAGTACCTTATACTGCACCAATTATAAGTCTTCTCACTCAATTTCAATGAAATTTATGTAGTATTTTGGGAGATAATAACATTTTAATGACGTCATGTCATGCCATTTTTGGTGGAAAAACAATAAATGTTGGGAAAATCGTAAAAATAGAGTTTCAAAGCAAATTGCAAATAAGAAACGTCAAAAGAAAGGAAATTACATTTTCTTCCAAATGGCTGTCTCGGATTTGTGATTTTTTTTTACCCCCCCAATTTTTTTTATCGGAAAAATGTCCACAAAATCAATTTTTGTGAATTCGAAAAGTGAATTTCTTAAGCTCGAATACCAAAATCAAGTGACTGGCCCAAATCCGCGGAGGAAAAAATGGGGTACCTTTTGTCATAAAAAGGTGCCCCAAAAAATGGAGATACCTTTTTGCCCCCCCGTGGTTTCCCTTAAAATAGGCCCTGTCAGTACAGGGTCAGGGTATACAGGGTTCCCAGGGTATACAGGGTCAGCCGAGGTCATCCGAGGTCACCAACAGTTTTATGGCAATAACTCTTGACACACTGAAGATAGATAAGTGAAACAGAAACCAATGTGTTTGTCTCGTCACGGCACGTCTTCCCATATGCAACATGACCTACATGGGTCACCACTTGACCTGAGGTCACATTTTTAAGTTAACCTAACCTGGTTAACACTAATATGAGTCGAAGCACATTGACGAGACAAACACGATGGCGTCAAAATTATTGACTTGTCTTTATTAAGTAAAACGCTATTCGTGATAAACTGTTTTGTAAAAAAAATAGCCTTTTGACAAATTTTGATGAGCTCTGGAGCCTAAAATATTAACCTGAGCTGAAATCTAAGGACACTTTAACGATTGCATTTTTTAGCTTTCCTTTGCTTTTTTCCGTTTCTTCCTAACTATTTTTTTCCTGTGATATCTGGGAGTTTCTGGAGCGAAGTCCTAAAACTGGAAAATCTGACATTTGATGACCTCTGATGACCTCAATATTGACTTGAGGAAAAACAAAATATCCGAAGTACCTTTGAATGTGCTTGTCGACAGCTTTCGAACGCCCTTCTCTGCATCTTTCTAGCCCTTTTAGTTTTCGAGTTAGAGGCTACCCCGCACGGCGTAGGTGGCGCCGAGCACCGGCACGGCGCGGGTTAAAACCAAACAAAGATCTATTATAGCTAATTATTGGGCGATATTCGCTTTTGCACACCTTTATATAGGTAAATTGAATATTTTATACTAATTCTACATGTCTGATTTCACCAGAACTGCACTCAAAACAGGGACATTATCAGTACTTACCTAACAATAATAACTTGTATCACCCCTCAATCGCCTCAGCCAACCGCCCGCAACGACTCCGCCATTACAACTGAAATGTAAACAACGTGGGCACAGAAATGCGTCAGATACCAAGTTTGCCATATGACGCCATATGTATCTGGTCGACCACTAACCCCTATCACACTCTCACTAAACCTCCGTTCCTGGCGGAGCGCAGGGCTTGTATTTGAGACCGAAAGTCGGCCGCGCGGCGGCCTCCAATGCCGTGAATTTGCTGGATACATATCTGACGCATTTCACACACAAAAACACGTTGCTTAAATTTCAGTTGTAATTTGGGAGAGCAACTCGGCGCAGTGGTAAGATACTTGCCTTCTGTGCCGGGGACCGAGGTTCAATTCCTCGGCGGGCCTCTGAAAAGTCTGCCCGGCTCCCTATACTCCTCGGAACAGGGTGAGAGTTCCAATTAGCACCTTGGTCCCAAGAGGATACGGTGCTTGGTCCACAAACCAAACCAAACTAACCTTTTAACATTAGCGAAGGAGTAAGATAAGAGGTCCTTCGCTGTCAAAATAGGAGTGACTTAGGAGCAAAATTATGCTATTTAGATAAGTTAGAGAGCTTGAATCGGTCTTTCTTTCAGGGCATGTTGTTTGTAATTCGGCCCAATAGAATTATCTATATAGTCTTTCAAAAATTGCGCGTTATTATTGATTTGTATAGGGGTTCTCCGTCCTTTGACTTGAGGGATTCTCCGTCCAGATGACGTCACCATTCCTAAGTCGGATTCGGTCAAATCGCCGGATGACTCTACCTTCGTATAGGGTCTTCCACCATGCGCCATAAACGACGCAATTGCGCAGGATGCATGGTATAACTGGAATGTGAATGTTCATGCTGAATGAATCGGATTTTCTACTATTTATAGTAGAACTCTCAAAGTGCCAGAACAATGAGATCGACTGTCCTGACAGTCGATCTCAGACCCACTCCATTGAAAACACACAAGCACCCCGACCCCCACCCCCGGGGAAGCAATTGTCTAACTAGATAACTGGTATATATTTTTTCGTCGGCAATATGGGTGAAACTAAACTATTGAGAATGAAGAGCTGAAACGCAACTGCTAATTTAAAAAAAAAATGTAAATGTACATACATGCTGACGTGATGAATATGATGATTAATTGAATATTACATCTGAAGTGGTTTTGACGATCAGTATTTCTAAGGACATGATCGCTTACTAAATTGTCGCTTAGTAAATTGTAAATTGGGAAGGAGCATTTTGTCCCCGACCTAACCCATAAGGACAGAACACTTTACCACCTCTGTGCTTCTACAAGTTGTTTCGGTATGCACGCCTTCCAGTTCCGAAGGAGCTGAGGATTGCCCATTGCCTATTGGCCATGCTTTTAAACACTTAAAAAAGGCGCTTCACTTTCAAGGTGTCGGCGATGGTATTAATCCGTTTTCGTGTTACATAAAACACATCAATGGTTTAAAGGGGCAACGGCTTAACGGGATAAAGAGTCGACGGGTCGATGGCTTAACGGGTCAACGGGTTAAGAGCTCAAGTTATATTCAGAACAATGAAAATGGGTCAACGAGTTAAAGGAAAAAGGAAATAGTTCGCCTTCAACGTGGGGTTCGGAACTGATATAGCAGTTTTGTAGCCCTTGTTGGGAAACCCCTATCTGCAAGTTTTCTTGACTGAAAAGACTCCAGCCGAATATATTTGATTTTGTTGGCGAAGGAATGCGGTGCATACGAAAGAATGCGGTATTTACGATAGCCTGGGCAGAGGCTATACAATCAACCAATCAGCTTCCATACTGTACTAGCAAGCGAACCGCCGGCCGCCGGTTGGCGCTTCTCTAATGTGAGTCTATCCTTACGCGACTACTTTCGAATCTGATTGGCTGATCCATGTTTTCATTCGCGTGACGTGAGTACCCTGACTTAGAGAGTATGTATATAGTTTTGATAAACTTAATAATTTACGACCTTCTGTCCTGAATCGGCGCGATATATGGCCATTTTTGACAATATACAAAGAAATTGTATTACAAAATATAATCAACTCGTGTTTGGGAGGAAAAAAATCAAAGGTGAACTATTTCCTAAGGCTTCGGTCGTTCTGAGTGGACGTATACACATTATGGTGCACAGCAATGGTGTTAAAGGGAATGTTTGACCTTTCTGAAAGTTGTCAAATATACGCTGGTTGTAGTCGAAAATATGAAGTAAGTGCTGCTGAAAATGATATGTTTTCTCTCGAAAAGTCACTTAACTTTATACAAATTAAGTTTTTAAATTTGGGATGATGACGTTATTATTGAGCTATAGAGAGCTATAGAGTAAACCTTTACGCTGCCAATATATAGCACAATCGTCACAATGTTTTCTCTCGAAAAGTCACTTAACTTTATACAAATTAAGTTTTTAAATTTGGGATGATGGCGTCATCATTGAGCTATAGAGAGCTATATAGTAAACCTTTACGCTGCCAATATATAGCACAATCGTTTCAGACAATTCTGGTGACTTAAATACAAAAATTGTGGAACTGTGGCTTCTCCCGCACAGACACAATTAGTAGTGCGAGGCATTGCGATAGCTCACTTTTTGTTATCAATCCATAACTGAGACTTCAAACAACGCGACAAACTTCAACTTGGACCGCAACCTATCGTGCTGGCCGTTGTTTACATCGTACTCGGTAATCCAGCCAAGGTTCGAGAAATACAGGTCGTCTGACTTCCAGGACCAACAATCTTGAAGTGGCTGTCAGCCAATCAGCGGCGGGACTTGCATACTGCATAGACCCCCTCTTGCAAATTCGAAATTCAATTGCTTAAAAACGGATAAGTTTTTGGGAAAATGACCTTAATAATTTGGACATTTCAATAACGGCCAACGATAATTGCTATCTCAGTTAAAAATCAATACAAAGGTGAAACATTTCCTTTAACGACAATGCAAGTTGTTTTCATTTATTATTATTATTTTATTTTCGATCAATCTATTCCGCAATGTTTAACAAACGAATTGATAGAATAAGCACACTAAGATTGTAAACAAGTCAGCCAACGCATATGAAAAACCAATCTTATTACCTACGTTATTACATCCTGATAAATAGATACTCAAACCACATCGGCGTGTGCTTGTGATTTCATGACATTGAAACACCTTTTTAGACAGCTATCTGTGTTCTCCACCATTTTATAGTATTTGCAAAGGCAAATAATAATTCATGCTATGTGTCCGGCACTACTCACAGTTTTTTGTTGCATGTCAAATTTTGGCAATTTGTTTTCAACACGCTCTGAATTTTACCAAAGTCAATATTATTAACTCTCGGGGTGTTAATCGAAAGCTTGTTTCGGTGGCTATTACATGATATCTAAATAATCATCCAGGATTAGCAATGACCCGAGTTCTGAGCAAAAATGTGTATGCTGTCAGCATTAACCCTCCTTCCCCTAATTCATTCAAACTGGCTGCGACATCTGCAATCCAACTCCATGAGAATATGTATCGAAAGGATATTTCCCGATTCAAACCATTCCATGTCAATCGGAATGGATTGTATGTATTACGTATAAAGTGGATTAACTCATTAAATTCAGACTCTAAGAGTTTAGATACTGGCCCTTGCATTTCAAGTGCAATGCATGTGCACACGGTGCGTCGTTGTGTGTATAAGTCCAGCCCAGCCGGTCAGGCAGGATGCCAGCTCTGCAGCACCAGTATCGGCTGTGCCAATTCTCTCCGCACCTCCACTCTCTTTCTCTCTCCGTGGCTCTCCGCACGTGCCGGGCGTCGCTCGCTGCCGGCCGTCGCTCGTCGCTGTCGTCGGCGGTCCCCCGGTCGTCGGCGTCGGCGGCGGCCCGGCTGGCGTGCGCGGCGCCGCCGTCGGCCAGCCTGACACGCGCCGTCATTAATTTCGATCGACGGGCTCAGCTGGGCGGCCGGGCAGCGCCGCGCGCACGCGCCGACCGCGTCGCGCAGCAGTTCGCTTTTCGGTCGCCAGGCGGCGGTCGGCCGAGCGGTGCCGCGAGGCGCGATGTGCGGCGGTTTCGGGCCGAATGGCGGCCGCCGGTGGCGGCTCTAGTGCGGTGCGCGACCCATGGTGGACGCCGCTGGCGACATGACATAGCTGCCCGGCAGCGGGCCGACCCGGAGCTCGCCTGTGGGGCGCTGCTCGGCGCTGCGCCGGCCGCAAACATGGCGGCCGTGCCCAGTCCCGAGAGCCAGGGCCACTTCTTCGTGAAAAAGACCTTCCACCGGCCGACCTACTGCCACCACTGCACCGACCTGCTCTGGGGCTTCATCGGTCAGGGCTACATCTGTGAAGGTAAGGCGTCTCGTGGTAGACTGCGCCGCCGCACAGCGGCCGATGAGTCTGCGAGATGTGGGCAGCACCCTCACGCGCGCCGCCCGACCTGTTACGCATGCAAGCGGGGCCACGTCGATCGATCGTAATGTCCTGCATGCTCCACACTGTGTCTGACCTTGCTCATTGTCGACTGACAGCAAATGGCTAGTTTTGGTGGCATCTAACGTAAACACGAGAGGATTCGGCAGTCGATATTTTGGCGCAGCTGTGCGCTGCGTTACACGACCTTCCCTTTTCAGTAGCTGCCTCGCCGAAAGTTTCTCATTCTCAAGGTCATTCTTGAAGATACGATAACAATGCCAATCTTACAAATTTGGTTGGTTGTTTATTTTTGCAAGTTATTTTTCCTAGCAAAATAACAAAAACAAACGGCAAGTAGACGTTTAGATATTTTAAGCCGCTGATGATTTATTCAAAACAGCAATTGCCTCTTCGAAAGTCCATAATGGAAATTTAAATGAAATAAGGGCGCTGGGAATCACATTCAGCATATTTGGTAAAAGTTTTCGGCACGGAAAAATAAGAAAGCGTTGGAAGCAGACTATCAGTTAAACGTCGCATCTGCGATTTTACATTTAAATGATTTGTTCTGCCTACCCAGATTTAATATACATTATTTTGCTATTTGTTTCACTAATTTCTCTTCACATTGTTTTATTTAATACCACTGCCACATTTAATGCGCTCAAAATAGATTGCATTCAGTATCTGAGGTAGTAAACACAAAGGAAGGAGTCATGCCATTTAACAATGAATGGATATCTTCAAACGTACAACATTGACATAATTGACCAATGTATAACAACATTGACCACTCTGTGACAATACAACAAATATATTGTTTTCACGCAGCAAATAACGCATTTCACATTTTTACATTTAACATTGTTATATTTATTGAAGGATGCAATCAGGGGTGGATCCAATGGGTTCGTCGGGACTATGGCCATAACAAAGCAACTGAACTCAGGCGAAAATTGATACAGTTCTTCATTTTGGAGAACAAAATACAATTTGTTAAGGGAAGTTTGTTTTAATTCAGCTATTCATGCACACGCAAGCGAAATCTGATGAGGTTTCGGAATCGTGTCAGGCTTTTGGGACTTCACCTAAGCAAACCCGTTTTTATCACCATGGATCTGTCAGTGGATCAGTCAGGGCTGTATCAAATGAACAACTAAACTATTAGGTTGACCGTTTTGAGCTTTGGAACATTTCCTACCGCAATATACTCATTTTTCAAGCGATTAAGCAATTCACTTCAAGTTTATTGTTGATATTGTTTATTTGTAAAATCACGACAGGAATGTTTACCTTCAGGCGAACACGGGAACTGAAACGCACAATTGCGAAGTAAATGAAAATAAGAAAAAATAATGAACGAGCCAAACACAACACAAGTATACATGGGTGGTAAACGAATCTAAACTTTTTATGTATGAGATGGTTGTTTATGCCATAATTATGAAATTAATATATATATTGGGATGATCATATTAACATGACAATATTTTTTTATATAAACAATGGCTGAAATAACAGAATCAAGCTTTGTTTTTACAACATCTTCAAGATGTTGACCAGTTTTTACAACATCTTGAAGATGTTGTAAACATGAAAGCTTGATTCTGTTATTTCGGCCATTGTTTATATATATAAAAATATGACCATGTTAATATGATCATCCCAATATATACTAAACGAATGTCATACATATCACGCGTTCATTCATATTATATGCGCTTCTACATGATTCAAATTAAAGTTAAATCATGTGATTTAAAATAGATTTACGACATTGACCAGTCGAAGCTAAACTAAGCTTGTCTTATTTGCATCTACCCATAGCTCCAACTTCTCAGTCCGTAGCAGTCTTTAGTATCCAGTGCCCTAATGATAAATGCATTGCCCTATCTTAAATTGTAATAGGTCTGCTGTGAGCCGTTCACGCAATCACAAAATACATGCCTTGTAATAAGTGTCATTGGGTCAAATGATATGAAAAACGATTCGCATTAAATGGTGCTTATACCAAAATTGTTTCAGCTTCCTACAACCTACATCTTCCTATTATCTGCAAATACTACCGGTTGTTTACCTTTTTGTAAGAAATTGGCGCATGTCCCAAAGATACTGATTTGGAAACTGGGATGTAAGATTTCTGTTATAGTTGTATTGTCAATACAAATGTGCCAATACTGACACATTTGTATTTAAAATGCATTTCAATTTGGAAGAAATGCTGGAAATGCTTGCAACCCCTTGCATAAATTTTCAGAATTGATCAAATATTGGCCATTTTAGAATGAATAAATTCAATTTGTATTCTATTGGTTTACGTTCACTGTATTAAGCATTCGTTTGGCCTTGTATATGAAATTATACGATAATGGCAATACGAATTGACATGTTTTTAAAGATATAAATAGTTGTCGAATTTCCATCCCCGTGATGTATGGACAGCTGGTTTGTTCTCACTTTTCAGTAAGACGTCACAGGTAACAACGTCACAGGTAACAGGTATATTGTAAAAACGTTAATCAGGTAAAAAACCGTAAGATATAGACTGGTCAGTGGTCACTTCTTTTTTTTGCAACGTATACTTTGTGAGTATTAGTGTAAGAACAAAATAATAATTAGTTTTGTACTTTTATTAATACGTCTTTATAGTACGATTTGCATATTGAGTTCGTTCGTTCGTCTTTATCTTGACACATTGTTACCAACAATGTCTAACTTGCACCTCGAAATTTCCCAATTTTATTGAAACCTGTTGGGATATTGCTATGGATTGGACCCTGGGTAGTGAGTATTCTATAAAAAGAGAATGTGTGTGCCCCGCCATCGCCACAGTTGCCGGCCTGCAGCTGTGGCCGGGGCCCTGCCGTACTGAACAGGATGCGGGCCGCCTGTCTCTCCTAAACTGACGAGTCACCGCCGAATACCGCGTGTTCGAACGACAGACTCCATCTGTGATGGCAGCTCAGTTCACAGGCAGCGGTGCAGATTCCGCCAGCGGTGTCCATTTTTCCAAACGATTGGGGTGATGAACAGGGATCCTATATCCTGAACTGAACAGGGAATCCTGAACAGGGAACAGGGATCCTTCCCTTGGGATCCAAGGGAGCCTATAAGCGCCATGGCTTTACCGAAACCACCGAAATCGGCTGAAAACTAACACATTTTAAAGAAATTATAGGCAACTTGTACAAAGGACAGTATTTTTCATCAATTCGTAATGCAAAAACAGACGAAATCTCATGAGTTTTGTAATTCTGTCGGAAGGCCACTCAAACCAACGTTTTTGGCCGGTCTGCATCCGCCCGAAGGCCCGAGTCCTTACTTGGAACCCTTACTTAGTAATACGGCAATGTTAACCTGCCATTGACTGGATGGGGGGGGGGGGGGGGGCACAATAGGTATCTCCCCCTGACGAATTTTCGCAATAGTTAAAAAACCAATAGCAATATCAACGTGAAACTTTGGATACCTTCTCCTGCGCCAATTTTACGTCTTCTGTGCGTAAATGAAGCAATTTTGTTGATAAAAAATCGAGAAATAACGCATTTAGCGACGTAACTACACACGAGTTTGGTGTACAAAAACAAAATCAGTTAAACTTGAAAGGAGATAGTTCACCTTGGAAAATTTTCCAAACACGATTTGATTATATTTTGAAATACAATTTCTTTTTATATTGTCAAAAATGGACTTATATCGCGCCGGTTCAGGACAGAAGGTCGTAAATTATTATTGTTTATCAAAACTATATGCATACTCTCTGAGTCAGAGTCCCGACGTCACGCGAATTAAAAAAAATGGTTCAGCCAATCAGATTCGAAAGTAGTCGCTTAAGGATAGACTCGCATTAGAGATGTGCCAACCGGAGGCCGGCGGTTCGCTTGCTAGCACCAGCTGTAAGCTGATTGGCTGATTGTATAGCCTCTGCCCGGGCTAGATCCAGCACCGCATTGTTTCGCCAGAACCGCATTCCTTCGCCAACAAATAAAATATATTCGGCTGGAGAGTCCTTTTCAGTCAAGACAACTTGCAGATAGGAGTTTCCCAACACGGGCTACAAAACTGTTATCTCAGTTTAAAACTAATGTTGAAGGTGAACTATTTCCTTTAAGAGATCGTACAAAGTCCATATTGTGAGAAAAATGCAATACAAAACATCAGAAGATAGCAAATGGCAAGGGCTACAAAATATTGATCTCGGATTTTTGACAAGTTTTGTTTTTGACCCATAAAAAAAAATCATTAAAAAATATATTAAAAAAACGATTTCTTTGGAAAAATGCCCTAAAAATCAAACATTGCAAGTAAGTTAAAACTTCACTGGATTTCGCATCTTTATACATACAGAGGTGATTTAACACAAACTTTTCTTAGTAAAAGCTGCGCAGACTTTCTTTTTCCGTCAATTTGTTGCTCATTTCAGGCGGTTTGGGAGGCTAGGTCGCTTTGCCCCCTCTTGGATCCGTCAGCGGCCAAAAACATGGGGGGGGGGGCGAGCGGGTACCATTGGGGGGGGGGGGCGAACTCAACATTGGGGGGCCGAGGGCCACCCCAAAAGTATATAAATCGACACATATGGATGCTACACATGCACTAAGGAAGATATCCGTACTACTATGCCACGTCTAGATTCTCTACTGGCGTGAGCTGCTGCCCCATATACCAGGTCAACTGCCGTCAGCGTTTGCCCTGTGCCCGTCTACTCGCTCTTTGTCGGTCGTCGGTAACTCTGCGGTCTGCAAGTTGTGAGCAGCGAGGTGTCCGGATCACGGCCTCTGACGCGTTCGCGACCGGAGACCAGAGACCGGAGACGTAAGATCGGACCCGGAGACGGGCTGCCGACACCGGAACTCGGACTACTCCTCCGCGCCGGAACCTCGCCGATACCGGTCGGCAGTGCGTCACTGCGGAAATACCGTCAGCTGGACCCCCTCGCCTGGCTTCAGTCTTGCATAGGGATTTGGGTGTACGGGGGGGGGGGATAATAGCTACTGGTGCGTCCGCCATCACATCGTTATGTTATAATGCAGTTGTTTCATCTCACCGTTCCAGTAATCTTACCATCTGTGAGTCACACGAAGGTCAGATAACCATACAATTCCACCATAGTCTAGTAACTTGTCGCCATTTATGCCATGAAAGCTGCGTGGAATTATCGAAAGTCTCGGTCTCGAAATTTGCGGGTCGAACACCCCCTACCTATGATGATTCCTGCTCTCGACCAGCACAAGGAGCCCCTGCAGTCAGCGAAATGCTGCACCGCATTGCTGAGGTGTTCGGCGGCACAGCATAACTTTCTCATTAGACATCGACGATCCATGTGTTACAGGGGCGTTGGTTCCTATTCAGTTGGGGGGGGGGGGCTTCAGCCCCCCCCAACTTGTGGCTCAGCCCCCCCCAACTTGTCAGTCAGCCCCCCAACTTTACAGAATAAATATTAGACAAACAAAACAGTATGAAAGAAAAAGGAAGTGAAAACAAAACAGATTTAACATATTACTTATTATATAAACTAAAGATCAACACCATGTATTGACAACCAGGTAGCCTAAACAGTAAACAACCATGTACACACACATTAAAATATGGCACTTTATGAAATATGTACATGGTAAAATGAGCAAAGCAAGACATCCCAATTTGGCCTTGGTCCTGTTTAACGAACAAGCATCATAATCCATCTTCACATTAGCCAAAGGTGTGCAGATTTTGAGTACAATTATGGTTATGCAAAAGATACTATGCAAAATAAAACAAATATTATTTGACCATCTCACAGTACTCAGATTATCATAGGCTGGAACAAAAACATGAATGATCATGGGCCAGTGTCCTAGCTTTGAGAAATTAGGGTGGAAAACAACACCCTATTTATACAATTTTTCACTTTTTTTCTCAGTTTTACAGTGAGTTTTCCACTCCCTATCTTAAAATGTATTGGATAATTGGAGCACTGATACTGATTTATGGATGTAATGATTACGACAGCCTGTGGAGGGAAAGATGGGCAAGAATTGGTATAGGTAATAACATGCTGGTGACTGGTGAGCAGGTAATTGTATATTGATAAAGCTGAGTACAATTATGTTTCTTTTGGTTGAATTTTCCACTCCTCACCCCAGCTCCAAAGCAACCCTAGGACCCTGTCATAGGTAGGCCTAACAAGTACAAGTAAGAGTGATAGGAATCAGAACCTTCAATTTGCTCATAAACTAAGGCCAGGGTGATACAAAGTGGAGAGGCATATCAGTTTAGGTCATTTTATATACACAAATATAGATCCAATTTCCAATATCAAATAACCCAAAACTTGCAAAAACATTAAACAAAGCACAAATATTGGAAAACAGAGGAGATCCAAACAAATGCCAATGCGACAACAAAGGCAAGATACATGCGCAGATTTTGGCATAGCTGCGCCATATTTGTCTCTTGTATTATTACTAAAGTGATGCCGTTTGGTTTTCGCCTAATTTGTTTGCCTTGTGGGAAATATCAGGGTAGTAGAACAACAGGTAGAACAGTAAGAAATGTAACGCCCAAATGAAATAGACAAGATATAATTTTTCTGGGAATTGTTTTGCTTATTATACATTATAGGTATTGTTCGCTATCAATATCGTTCCGACGTTTTTTAACCCCCAAGCCTATTTAACCCCTTTACGCCCAGAATATCTAAAAATGGTAAATGAAAACGTTGTAGCCTAGGCTTGTAGCTATCTGGTTCCGAAGTCGGATTTCAAATATATACCATAGGTTATGAGCCAGTCTCGTCGAAAATCATCGATTTAACATCGGAACCCCATGGGTTAGTAGGTTTTTAACGCCCAAACGCCCGAGTGCTGCCAACCGTTACTGGTGGGGGCTGGGAAATATGTTATATGTATTTTACATCCCTGACCTCAGCTGTAATCAGGGGCGCAGCCAGGATTTGCGACGGGGGTGGCTAACCGAAGTGGGCCCCTTAGCATTGGCTGATGGGACCCCTAAAACAAATTATGGACTTGAGATGCTCGCTTTCTGAGGCTAAATTGGGTTTTATCAGGCCTGAAATGGGCCCTTTCTGAGTCCACGATGGCCCCTTTCAGACCCGAGATGGGCCCCTCTGAGCCGCGAAGGGGGGCAGTGGCGGATCCAAGGGGGGGGGGGGGGGGTCACGGGGGTCATTCATGACCCTCCCCCTTGGGCCATGGGGGCACCACCGCGCCGTGGGGGCACCACCACTGGCCGGGGCACCAGGGGCACCACCAAAATAAAGCAAAAAATCCGCGCCGCTACGCTGCGCAATTCATTCAGTGTTACTTGAACCAAGGGCACCACCGCGCCGTGGGGGCGCCACCGGGCCGTGGGGGCACCACCGCTCCGGGACACCAGGGGCACCACCGCA
Organism: Chirona hameri; assembly: GCA_036785665.1. Classification (NCBI taxonomy): domain Eukaryota; kingdom Metazoa; phylum Arthropoda; class Thecostraca; order Balanomorpha; family Balanidae; genus Chirona; species Chirona hameri. Next base: position 1,586 of record JAXIVJ010005170.1, on the reverse strand, counting down.
GCGCCGATGTACCAGGGGCACCACCGGTGAACCAAGGGCACCACCGCGCCGGTGTGCCAGGGGCACCATCGTGACGGTAGGCGGCGCTGTGGGGCGAGGAGAAACTCCGAAACACCGGGGCACTGTGCCTCCTTGAATCCAGGAGGGAAAACAATGGTCTGCTGCCACCGTGAAATCACAAGCATTGGTCGCTGGAAGAAAACAAATCGCGAAATGATGCTAAATTAAAAATGCTAAACTGTGCCAAAAAATGTCCCTGCATGCCTCCCGTCCCTTGGGCTATGAAGGGGCTCCAACGTGCCTTTATACCAGAGGCAACAACGTATCGGACTCGAGGGGCCCTGAGGGCCCCCAATTGGGCTGGTACATATAGATTATAGAACCTTTCGATTTTTTAGGGCCTAGTTATCTAGACAAACACAAAATAAAGCAAAACATTCCGCGCCGCCAATCAGTGTTCTTTTCCAGTACAAAAGGGTCTAAGTTAGACTAACACTGGCGGCCGCAGGGGCGGGGGGAGGAGATATGGGGGCCATGGCCCCACCTTTGTCCTTAAATGGGGGGGGGGGCAACTTGTCTTTTGACACCACCTTTTGCTCCAGACATATTTCCTCGTTTTGACCCTGCATGCTGGTTCCAAATTCAGACTGGTTATTGATTCAACTTTTTGGAACGATTCAATCATGATTAATTTAGGAATTTGAATGATTCAATCACCGTTCGATTCACGGATACAAATTTGAGAATTGATTCATTCTGATTCAAAGAATCAAAACAAATACTGTAATTGATTCACGTTTGATTCAACATTTGAATATATGAGGTGAATTGATGTTAAATCATTAAAAATGGAAACATGCATATATATGATCATTAAAACATTGGTACAGCAATAGTATTTCAGTATAATTGAATGTAGCCACTGGGACTCCATGTATTTGGACAATTTACCAGTGTACTTGAATCGTTAAATCTTTTGATTCAATCAGCCTTGATTTGATGCGGGTTTTGATTCAATCACGATTCATGAATCAAAATATCTGGTGGTGAATCAATTATGTTTTGATTCAATTCATTTTGATTGAACGATTCCAATCGATTCAATCACTGTCGAATCAATAACCAGTCTGGTTCCAATAGCAAAACTTAGTTCTCCAACCCGCTCAAAACCTCAAATTTAAATAATAATAGCAATAATAGTTTACGCATGCATAATATTTACTGCTCGTAAAAAACGGCTTCCACCCCCCCCCCCCCCCCCGCCCCCCCCCCCCCCCCCCCCTGGTCACACAACTCGAATTCCCTCTTGGTCAATTCTTCATCGGCCGTCTGGGGTCGCTCTTGACTGTACAAATAATATATTTTAGCACCATCCGCTGCACTTTAAATGATAGGAAGGGCACGACTGATATTACAAATACCTATAGCCAACGTTGTCAATAAAAACAAAACTGAAATAGGGGCACCCTCAAAATATAGTGGACCAAATCCGTTGAGTTTTCAGATTTGGTTATAGGTAGGGGCACCACTGCAATTGATGCCCCCCCTTGAAGATATTCAGGATCCGCCCCTGACGGGAGTGCTTT
>JAXIVJ010005169.1:72500-76371 GCA_036785665.1 Chirona hameri | reverse complement strand
GCTCTGATCCCAGAACCACAGTCAAGCCGACCCTCCCGCTGTTCAGCGCTTCGTTTATCGGTGACCTCTGACCCTTACACTGCCTGTTTGTGAGGCAGGCAGCTATTGGTTGACACGGGGTCTTTACTATCATCTCTACTACGAAGGATAGCCTCAACTCGAGGACCCGCTAAATGCGAGCTACTACGCCCGATTGCTGTGCCGGCGTGGGCTTACAACTCTCCGATCAGAGGCGGTCTCAGGGTCGAGATCCCTCAGTGCACTCAAGTGGGGAGAGAATCAGGTTTTTCGAATATTGTGATTTTATTTGAAGGCGTAGAATAGTGAAAAGTGACAGAGAGCTGCCTATGTGTAGGACGGAGATGTACCGCTTATTTTTTCAGGGATATATATTGTTGTTATGAAACGCTGCTAGGTTTTACCCATCTACAGTAGTACCTACCATTACTTTTGCAGTGACCTGTACTCATACATTGAAGTTTCTGTTAACTCTTTATTATTCGGTATCTCCGGAATCGGTAGACCAATCATCGCTGGCACGACTTTCTTTTGTTGCTTCAACACCCCCCCCCCCCCCCTGCCGCAGCGCTGATCTGCATACCAGGCACTGTTACCGAGTTCCCCGGACCCCCACGGCTGCAACGGTCAGCCTCCCGCCAAATATTAGAAAAGCGCGCGACGTCCTGCGTGACGTAGCGCGTGCATGACTCGGCGGCGGCAGCGACTCTCCAGTCTGGCCATGTGCAGGTGTACCCGGCGGCCGGCATAGTTACATAGAAGAAAATGCAACTGCAGGCGCAGCCGATGTATGCTGCTATTGCTAGTAAATCTATTAGTGTGTATTGACACGGATTATTGTATAACGGATCGGAAACTCCGCGGCGGCACTTCGATGTTCGCGACCACCGGTCGATGCTAGCGCCTCTAGCGGACGATCGGATAAATAACTTTAGACAGGACATTGCGCAGAGCGCCCGTTCACTGAGGCTTAGCGGGGTTGGAAAAAAGTCCACTACGGCCATTTTCCAGTTGTTTGCCAAAAAAAAACACCATGGGAGGTGCGACACATCGATTGGAGACAACTTTTCTAGTCGCCGCCATCCATCGGAGCCCCATATGTACCAACAGCCGGCTCGAACCAACTCCCTAACTAAGCAACCGAGACCCAACGACCAGCCGGCTCCAGCCAGGTTACCCATTGACCTGAAACCTAAAAATCGCATACTGTTAGATTCCTCTCATGACAGGCAACATGCTGATTCTTACCGCAATGCTCTAAGTTGCTTGGTTTGGAAGTTAACAGGGGGCCTGTCAGGCCCCCTCGTAAGGCGAAGGTGAAAAAAGCTCCCGCAGGGCGAGGGTTAAAGCTCACAAACTAACAGGTAAATGGCATATGTGGTTTGAATTTAAATTAATGTATGTTAAGTATCCAAATGTCATGCACACTGAGCAGCATACACCATACACCACTTTTGGTTTGGAAAATTGTGCTGGACTTAGCATGCCAGGATGCAAATGACTGATGTCTGGGTCATAGGTGTTATACAGCAATCTTATAAGGAAAAATGACTGGGAGTAGTAACTGCATCTGAGATGTCACTTGTCCTATAGGCCCATTGTTTTCTATTTTTAAGGAAATTTAAGTTGCATGTCCAGTGGTAATGTACTACTCCAACAGACTGGACCCCAGATTATGTCCGGGATCTTGACCAGCACTGTGATTTTGGGTCATAGTTCACACATTCCCACTGCATTTACATTGTTGAACAAATTGAACTCATGATACATCATGGCTAAAATAATGTTGTTAACATGTTCATTGTCCCAAAACACTGGGCATATCAGTGGGCGCCTGGCCTCTGCCTCAGCTCGCTCTGGCAAAAAGAATAACTGATGAGGCAATGCTAGCCAGTACAAGACAGCAGTACAAGACAGAACTACTTGGTGCTGCTGTTTTGTTGTGTATATATTTGTTTTGTTTTGCCTTTTCCTTGTGGCCATATATCTGTGTAAGCATATACCAACAACTCATTGGACTGCCACATTTTGTATTGCGCTGAATACAAATTTAAGCAGGGGTAACATGGTGATAATTATCTATAATTCTTAGGCAAGTTAATGTCTGAATTCTGATCCCTGTTTATCACTCAAACTGATGTTTTTGAGACATACCTAGTTCATATTATACAGTCACTTTGTAAATTCATTGAAGTGAATCTGTGAACTATCTTCAAGTTTTGCCCCTTTGCTGGTCCCTGGTGGAAAACCCAAAAATATTTCTGAGCTAAAAAAAAAAAAAATACTTCTGTGGTCCGTGATCTACAGAAACAGGGTTGGTCTCATTGTCTGGGCAACCATTGGTACCTGTACTGATAGGCATGGAAATATGTTTTATATGCAGTAGCAGTATGTCAGCTAAGATGTAAATTTACTTAATAATTAATGTATGACAGGTTGAGAGTAAAATGGGCCGACCCAGCATTGTGATTGGGCCACAGACACGGAGCACAACCTCCACTCTCTAAATTCCAATCACAATCAGGTACTTCCAACATTTACATTGGTGCATCCTGCATGAAATTACTCATCTAAACCACTTTTCCCATTTCAGAATGTCTATTTTCTACAACTCTTTGATCCATTGCTAGCAATTAACATTCACCTAGTCAGTACTGGTACCCATGACATTTCACTATTCAACTCGAGCTGAGAGCTCAGTAAAAAATGATTAACAGTTGATAAAGTCTTGCCACAGGTTTGGCTGTTTAATAGTCATGTAATTGTTATCACACCACATGATAAGGCCATATTATTCGCACAATCAACTCCTTCAAAGTTAGAAAACCTGCCCAGAGTGCACAAGCGACGCCGCGGACGCAGTCCACCACTCCAGCCGCGTTTTATCTCCATACAAGAAAAAGCAGACGCATATTTGAATTATCCAATGGATTCCATGATACTACAGGGTTGCGTGAAAACGTATCACATAATTTCAGCGTCTCAGACAAGTGGATATTTGTAGAAATCACGAAAAGAGTCACGGGAAAATACGTACGATTGTACAGCGGACGCGGAGAAATTCGCCGCAGTCCTGTCCAATGTTAGTTCAGGCTGTCCGCCGCCAGGGTTCGCACAGTGCCAAATGTTCCCCAAATTCGTAGAGAATCCCATCCGTTATACAATAATCCGTGGTATTGATATGGGATTACTAGTAACAGTAGTGTGGCCAGGGCTGCAGAGTCGGAGTCGGAGTTGGAATCGGTCGGCAACAGTGATATCGGCCGGAGTCGGAGTCTGAGCCGGTACAATTGTGCCGTCTCCGACTCCGGCTGTCAGTTATGAGCAGCAGATGCCAGATGGGCAGAGTATTATTCAGGTGCATTTTATTGAACCATGGGTGGCGATGACTAAACAAATCATGCCGCTTCGACTTAGTTTGCTTCAAACTTTTGGATGCTGTGAACTCTGTGTGCTGTAATTGTAATGTCACCAACTCTAGATGCCGTGATAGTTGGATGTTAGGATGTGGATGTTCCGAGCTTGAATGTTGTGAATATCTCTACTCAGGCACACCTTGGATCTTAAATGCTGCGGTTTGGGATGTTGCAAACTCTTGATGTAGTGATCGGAGGATACTACGATTTGTACTTGTTGCGTGCTTGGGTGTCTTGAATATCCTGCATATCCAACATTCACCATACGCAGGTGCATTTTGGATGTCGCAAACATTGGATGCTACGGTTTTGGATCCGAACCCGGGTCTTTCTGCTCCGCAGACCAACGTATTACCGATTAAGTTAATCAGCCCGCTTGTCGGTACGTGTCTTATCAGCTAATCAGTCAACCATTGAATGCTTCGGAAACTTGGGAT
>JAXIVJ010005169.1:35000-70000 GCA_036785665.1 Chirona hameri | reverse complement strand
TGATTATATTTTTAATACAATTTCTTTTTATATTGTCAAAAATGGCCTTATATCGCGCCGATTCAGGACATAAGGTCGTACATTTGTATTGTTTATCAAAACTATATGCATACTCTCTGAGTCAGAGTCCTGACGTCACGCGAATGTAAACAAATGGTTCAGCCAATCAGATTCAAAGTAGTCGCGTAAGGATAGACTCGCATTGGAGATGTGCCAACCAGCGGCCGGCGGTTCGCTTGCTAGCACCAGCTGCAAGCTGATTGGCTGATGGTACAGCCTTTGTCCGGGCTGATGGTACAGCCTTTGACCAGTACGACATTCTTTCGCCAGTACCACATTCCTTCGCCAAAAAATAAAATATATTCCGCTGGAAAGTCTTTTCAGTCAATAAAACTTGCAGCTAGGGGTTTCCCAACACGGGCTAAAAAAAACTGCTATCTCAGTTTAAAACTAATGTTGAAGGTGAACTATTTCCTGTAAAGGGACATTCCCACCTTCCCAAAAGTTGTCAAATGTACGCCGCTTGTGGTGCAAAATATGAAGTAATTGCTGCCGAACACGATTATGACATTTGTTTCTCGCAAACAGTGCTCAATTTCATAAAAAGTTAAGTTTTAATATTTGGGTTGGTGACGTCACATTGAGCTCTAGAGAGCTATACAGACATCCTTTACGCTGCCAAAGTATGACACAATTATTTCGAGACAATTCTGGCGCTTTGAATACAAAACCAACCAACTGCCAAACCATTTGAAACACGCAAATATATCTAGGTCTAACCTTAAAACAAGTCGACTATCATCACCATTTGGTAAAGAGAGGTGACGTCATCAGCTTTAGACTCCTATTCAAATACACGTGGGGTTTATTCGTTGCAATTGTCAAGACCAAGCTCGAATTTATTTTTGATTATACCTATGTGGTTGTTTTAACTGCTACCCTATTTAATTTCAATGCAAATCCAACAACATGGCTATCTCAACTCAAAGCTAATGTTAAAGGACCTATGGACTAAAGAAACTAATGTTCACCTTCAACATAAGTTTTAAACTGAGATAGCTGTTTTGTAGCCCATGTTGGGAAACCCCTATCTGCAAGTTTCCTTGACTGAAAAAGACTCTCCAGCCGAAGATATTTGACTTTTTGGCGAAGGAATTCGGCGCATATGTGATATACCGTACCGTCTGAAAGTGCCAGCACTGCCATGGAGCATGCGCAGACCAATAACGCACACCATAACATTTATGATTTACGACCTTCTGTCCTGCATTGGCGAGATGTAGGACCATTTTTGAAACGAAAAAAAAGAAACTGTATTCAAAAATATAATAAAATCGTGTTCTGAAAAAAAATCCGAAGATGAACTATTTCCTTTAACCCGCGCGGCGCTGAGGGGGGTAAATTTTACCCCCCCCCCCCTCCCGGATTTTCTCCATAACTTGAAACCTATGACAGATATTGAAGTGAAACTTGCGATACCTTATGGTGCATCAATTCTACATCTTGTGTTATAATTTTGTTGAAATTCGTGAAAATTTTGAGGAGATAATGACGTTTTAGTGACGTCATGTCATGTCATTTTTGGTGAAAAAACGTTAAATGTTTGCAAAATCATGGAAAAGAGCGTGTTGATGCAAATCGCAAATAAAAGGTGTCAAAAGAAAGGAAATAACATTGTCTTTAACATGGCTATCTCAGATTTTCAAAATTTTGGGTTTTTGACCCCAAAAAATGCAAAAAACTGATTTTTTGGGGAAGAATTTCCACAAAAGTTTGTTTGAAAATTTTCAAAAAACCGGAAGATATATTAGAGAGCCGAGTATGAACGATGTTCATACCAAATTTCAAAGCAATTTCTTTATTTTTGACTGACTTATGGCTCTAAGAATAAGTAACTCATGACGTCATTTTTTAAATTGTGTTTTTTGGCTTTTACTGACCAGATACAGACAAATAAATGCCACCACTGTATTTCAAAGACAAAACTAGTCTAGAAACATGCAATGTTTATTTAGATTAATCAATTTCAAATTTTGACCTTATTTGTGACCTGACCTTGACCTGAGGGCGATTATATGGTGTCAGGCTGTGAAAATGACTGCTTATATCGAATTATACGTGTAAAATAACCCATACAACATGTGTCGCATGGCTTTCGTAGACCTTTGCCCTTTTGTGACCTGACCTTGACCTTTGCTTAAAATTTCACTTTTACTTATGCGGGAGATGCATTATACATTTGGGAGCACTTTGTGAGATAATGGTTGCAATACAAGGCTTTGGATGGAAAGTATAGCCCAAAAACCCAAATACTGAAATTTGTACACTTGACCTGACCGTGACCTGACATGTGACCTTATGTTAATAATTTCGGGCATGCGTTAGATTCTTCTCACTGAGAGCTTCCGATCGCCGCCTTGCGCGTCTCGCTGCGGTTATTGGTTCGGAAGATACGAGGGGGTAAAATTTACCCCCCCAGCACCGCACGTTCGGATGGAGACCCCAGCTCCGCGCGGGTTAAGGTGGGAGTGTCCCTTTAACCCGCGCCGTGCAGGGGGGGGGGGGGGCGTTTAGACGCCCCTAAGATGTTTCGAGGATAGCGAAAAAACGGCAGCGCGCAACGCCACCGTTTATGGCACAGCTGTTGGGGCATCAATTACCCACAAAGTGTGAAATTCTTGACATCGGGTCATGTCAGATCAGGTCACTAGGCCAGGTCACGTGACCCCACATTCAAAAACGTTCGCGGTCGTACCACAGCCACAGTTTTTGGCCGATCGATTTCGTACTTAAAGATTTCAGAAGCGCAATAGTACCTACAATTTGTTTATCTCGGACTTTTTATATCTGTGACCTAAGGTCGGGTCAATTTCGTGACCTCCCCATTATAAGTCAATGGGGAAATATTTAAATGCTTCCTATTCTGAGGATACGCATTATATCAGCCCAATTCCTTCAGGATCATGTTATCATAGGCCATTCTTGAAGTCCCAGGTGCAACTTTTGTTCAGTGACCGCTATAGGGTCAGATGAGGTCATCCGAGGTCAACAACACTTTTTGTCAATAACTCTCGACAAAATCAAGATAGATGAGTGAAACCTGCGCCCATGTGTTTGTCTCGTCGAGGAACGTCTCCCAATGTGCAACATGACCTAATTGGGTCACCACTTGACCTTGACCTGAGGTCAAATTTCTAAGCTGACCTAACCTGGTCATCATGAATATGATTCGAAGCGCCTTGACGAGCCAAACACGATGGTGTCAAAATTATTGCCCTAACTTTATTAGGTAAAAGTTGTTTGTGAAAAAAGTCCGTTTTGGGCCCTCGGCCGCTCCACCGCTTGCATATGGGCTGAGGGACCCCTCAGCCCAATGAGGGGACACGTGCCCCCTGTGTACCCCCCCCCCACCCTGGCTGCGCCCCTTATTACTGCAGAAATATACATAAAACGCGAAAATAATGTGCTGACGCATACCCAGTGTTACACAGGGAAATGCGTCAAATGAGGCATATGAGCTGTAGCCCTATAAGATGTCTGCGGACGCGATGGAATGCTACATCAGTTGTGTGACTGAGTTGCCAGGTTCGGTCTCAAGGACTCGGTCGGATGCGGATACGCTTAGCATACCTCCTGATCCTGATAGTCCTGACTACTGATCAGGGGCGTAGGAACTATGTTAAAGTTGGGGGGGGGGGGGGATTCTGAAGTCGATTATTTCCATGCAAAGCCCATAGGCGTAATGTTAAAATCCAAAATGTGGGGGGGGGGGCAGCTGCCTCCCCCCCCCTGTTCCTACGCCTATGCTCCTGATCCTATATCACATCCGCTTGGTACCAGCGACTTGATGAATACAAATTCAACCTAGCTCCAGCGCGTAATGTTTCCGAGAGTAAAATAGGGGTGACACAAACTAACAGAACGATTCGGTCCAATGCTGATCAATCATGGTCGGAACTATAAAGAATTGGTTACTTCTACCGTAACGTGAATTAATCGTATCGTGAATATCGCACTCACTTATCGTACAAACTCAGGAATCAGCTACAACCAGTTGACGTTGAGAACATTAAGGCAACATCAAAAGCACAAATATCTCTTTGGGTAGTCTCCTACCAGATCCCAGGAAAACGAATCGCATATCATTACATCAAATAGCATAATTTCAACAAAAGCCTGCTCGCCCGAGGTGGACGCCGGGCCGGGCCGGGCGGCCACGTGGCCGTGCGCACGCGACGACCGCGTGCTGCCGCCGACGCGCGCCTGCCGCCTCCAGTTGCCAGGCCGTCACAGAAGAGAGCGCTCCAGCCAGGGGCGTCGCTACCGGGGGGGGGGGGGGGGGGGTCCGGGTGTCCCGGACCCCCCCCCCCCCCCACACACACACACACCTACACACCTACACCCACACCCACACCCACACCCACACCCACACCCACACCCACACCCACACCCACACCCACACCCACACCCACACCCACACCCACACCCACACCCACACCCACACCCACACCCACACCCACACCCACACCCACACCCACACCCACACCCACACCCACACCCACACCCACACCCACACCCACACCCACACCCACACCCACACCCACACCCACACCCACACCCACACCCACACCCACACCCACACCCACACCCACACCCACACCCACACCCACACCCACACCCACACCCACACCCACACCCACACCCACACCCACACCCACACCCACACCCACACCCACACCCACACCCACACCCACACCCACACCCACACCCACACCCACACCCACACCCACACCCACACCACACCACACACACACACACACACACACACACACACACACACACACACACACACACACACACACACACACACACACACACACACACACACACACACACACACACACACACACACACACACACACACATACTTTTGAGCGGGCGCCGAAGCCGCCCCCTCAAAAAGTGGGTCTGCTCTGGGTTTGAGGGGGCGCCGGAGGCGCCCTCTAACAAATAAAAACTAAAAAAAATAAAACCAAGGGAAAAAATGCCCCGCCAGCATATGTGTGTGCGCCCCTATGCCGGTGAGGGCCCAAGCTCATATGTGCCCCTAGTGGCGTACCGAGTATACGGTCATTCAGGGCATGACCTGGTCCTTTGGACCCGAGGCGCCCATGCAAAGCTGGCGCCCCTCCGATCAGTGACGGCGCCACTCCGGCCGCTCTTGCGGCCAGTGACAGCGACCCCGACTAATGAGGGCGCCCTTGCCATAGACGGCGCCTCTCCAGCCCGTGACAGCGCCCTTCCGGCCAGCGACCGCGCCCCTCCGACCAGTGACGGCGCCCCCTCCGGCCAGTGAAAGCGCCCTTCCGGCCAGTGACGGTTTCCCTCCGGCCAGTGACGGTGTCCCTCCGGCCAGTGACCACGCCCCTCCGGCGAGTGACGGCGCCCCTCCGGCGGGTGACGGCGCCCCTCCGACTAGTGACTGCCCCTCTCTGGCCCGTGACGGCGCCCCTCCGGCCAGTGATGGCGCCCCTCCGGTCAGTGACGGCGCCCCACAAAATGTTAAGGGCACGACGAGCACGTGCGGAAAGAGAGGCACACCCTTGCAAAATGTTCGCCAATATTGGTGGCGCCCCTGTCGATCGGTGGCGCCCCTCAAGGCAATGACCTGGTCCTTTGTGAATTTCTGCGCACGTCACTGTGCGTCCCTCGCCCAAAATGTGTCGCCCCTTGGTTACAAGTCCGATGGCGGCAAGAAGCCTTCCGAGGGCGGCATAAAGGGCTCTGAGGGCGGCGAGATGTCTTTCGAAGGCGGCAAGATGTCTTCCGAGGGCGGCATAATGGGTTGTGACTGTGCAGTCGGCGCCCCTGCGAGTGCAGGTGTCGCCTCCCCCCCCCCCCCCCCCGAGTCGTGAGTGCCGGCGCTTAGATTGGCGCACCCCTTTGGATCGGAAATGAGGTTTCTTTTGGACTGGAGATGACGACCCCAACAGCCGTGTCCTCTCTTCTTCCTTCTTCTTCCTCCTTCTTCCTCCTTCCTCCTCCTTCCTCCTCTTCTTCCTCTTCTTCCTCTTCTTCCTCTTCTTCCTCTTCTTCCTCCTCTTCCTCCTCTTCCTCCTCTTCCTCCTCTTCCTCCTCTTCCTCGTCTTCCTCCTCTTCCTCCTCTTCCTCCTCTTCCTCCTCTTCCTCCTCTTCCTCTTCCTCTTCTTCTTCTTCTTCTTCTTCTTCTTCTTCTTCCTCCTCCTCCCTCCTTCCTCCCTCCTCCCTCCTCCCTCCTCCCTCCTTCCTCCTTCCTCCTTCCTCCCTCCTCCCTCCTCCCTCCTCCTCCTCTCTCCCTCCTCCCTCCTCCCTCCCTCCTCCCCCCCTCCCTCCTCCCCTCACAACCGCATCCATGGCTGACTCAGCCTTGGGCCTCGGGCTTACACAGAACAGCAGTGAGGCGATGGCTGGCCTGCCAATGTTTTTTTTTATTGTTTAACCCGCGCACTGCAGGGGCTTTGCGCCGAACACGAACTGCAGGGGGTTGATTTCCGCCCCCCCCCCTGATATCTTGAAAACTACGCCACGTAGCGAGATGCGGAAAACGGCATTTGATAGCTTGATACATGTTCTATCGAAAGTATTTCAGTATTGTTTTAGGTCAGGTCAAAATTGAGGTCACCAGAGGTCATCAAAGGTCAAATTTTCCAGTTTGTCCTGTTTTAGAACATCGCTCCAGAAATTCCCATATATCTAAAAAACTATGCTAGTTAGAAACAAACGGAAAAAAGCAAACGCCAGCCAGTGAAATTTGCAATCGCTAAGGTGTCCTCAAATTTGATCTCAGGTCAACATTTGAGGCTCCAGGTCAAAAAAGAAAAAGAAATGACTTTTTTGCTCAATCGTTTTTCGCTATTAACTTTGTATGTAATAAAGATAACGGAAAAATGTTTACGGCATTGTGTTTATCTTGTCAAGGCGCTTTGAATGATATACATGGTGACCTTTTTAAGTTAACTTAAAAATTTGACCTCAGGTCAAGGTCAAGTGGTAACCAAGTAGGGCATGTTGCATATGGGAAGACGTGTCTTGACGAGACACACACATTGATGTCTTTTTTAATTCTCTATCTGGATTATGTCGGGAGTTATTGACAAAAAAAGTGATGGTGACCTCTCATGACCTTAAATGACCTAATAGGGGTCACTGAACAAAAATTACACTTGGATCATCAAGAATATCTTATAATAACATGATCCAGAAGTAATTGGACTAATATCATGCATATACTTAGCATTTGTATATTTCCCCATGGAGGTTACGAAATTGACCTGACCTTAGGTCACCGATATCAAAATTCCGAGATATAAGAATTGTAAGTACGTATGCCCTCATGACATCCTGTAAGTTTCAAACTGATCGGTGAAAAACTCTGGCTTTGGCAAACTGCAAACATTTTTGGAGGTGGGGTCACTTGACCTGGTCTGGTGACCTGACCTGAGATGACCCTAGGTTATTTTTTTCCTTCAAAGTCTGCGCAATTGATGTCCTGACAGGTGTGCGAAAACCCGGCGGCGCGCAGCGACGCCGTTTTTTTCGCTATTTTTGACAAACCTGAGGGGGGGGGGCGGAAATCACCCCCCCCCCCCTGCAGTGCGCGGGTTAAGAGTCGAGTGGAGATTTATGAAACAGCGTTTCTTATGTTTGCTAGCTTTCAGTCCAGGTCTCACGTTTACCTACAGAGGTGTTCAGACATTACATTGATACTCATCTGATGTATACCAAATGTACTTAATTAAATGCTGTGAATATGTGGAGTGAAACGCATCGAGTGGAAGTCGATATGATCCGCTGAACTAGTCGCTCATTAGTCAGGAATATGTCCCATGTTGATGTGCAATGCGCAGTCCTTGCATGAACGTGCCCCTGTGCGGGTATATGTAGTTGTGAAAGCTGTATTTTTCAATTGAAAATCAATGCAAAAATCGAATTACCCGCTGCGTAACGTCGACATGTATATTCGATATTTATGTAGCAATTCGTCGGAGAGCCCCTCTAGGCCGGAGCGCCCCCCTCTGGGTATGGCGCCCCCCTGGCAGTGGACCCCCACTTTTTAGAAGGTAGCGACGCCTCTGGAAATCCAGCCAGGCCGGCCGGCCGGCCGGGCACAGGACTTCAACCCCAGCACGAGCCGAGCCAGACCAAGCCATGAGCTCCAGACACTTGTTTATATATATCCCGATTACGAATGACGTCACTGATTCAAGTAAGAAATCGTGTTATTGTACCATCCTAGCGACCGACCGAGAGTGGCCCAGAGGGGTGTTATCCCTATCTCCGTAACGTGTCCAGAAACCCTTACTACGTCACTCCAGTATTCAATTCTGGCGCATGTCGTCTGCGGTCGGTTAAAACTGTTTTTTTCTTCTTCTCGCAAATAACCTTTTAACCAATAAAGATACAGCAATTATTTGTCGATTCATACCAATTGCATGTGGTTTAGGTCAAATCAAAAGTTCATCGAAGGGATGGGTGACTCACTGACGGGTGGGTGAAGGGAGGGAAGGGACGGGGACGGGGACGGGTGTCTCAGCTGGTGACCGCCGAACTGCAGGGGGACCGTGAACAAGGCCCTGACCTTTGATGACCTCTAGTGACCTCAATATTGACCTGAGCTTAAAATGATCAGGAAGATTTCGATACGCCTTGCTTTGAGCTTTCCAACGCTGTCTTTTCCCTTTTCGTAACATTTATACTTTTCGAGCTAGAGGGTATTGATTTATCCCAAAATAACATTAACTGCAATGGCGAAGGAGGCCGATGGACCCGAATTACGTCACGCTCTGACGTCACGATTCTGTAGAATCGCCGGATGACTCTACCTCCCTACCCTATGGCCTTGGAGTGGCCACGAAGACGGACTGAGTTCGCGCGTCACGGCTTTCTCCGTAGGGCACACAAATAAAACCCCTACAAATACCAACGAACATTACGCACCATCACAGGACGTATATGAGACGAAACCATCGCACCTCTCCAATCAGACAACGGCGACATCATTACTGACGACGAAAAGGCGACGCTATTAAACGACCACTTTGCTGCTCAATCTACCCTTAATATTCCGGAGACTCACAAACCCACACCAAACAAAGCTCATACACTACCATTGCCCTCACTTGAAAATATTGCCACATCCGAGGAGGTTCTACGCATTCTCAACTCCCTGGACCCAAACAAGTCAACCGGCCCAGATGGAATACCAGTAAAATTGCTGAAACTGATTGCACTTTTGATACTATATTTGACTCACAACCTATACAAATCTCTCGACTCAGGACGTGACTTCACTGCTATATATCTCGACATTTCCAAATATTTTGACAAAATTTGGCACCAGAGTCTACTACACAAATGTAAACACGACTTCGGAATTACTGGATGACTGTTGGACTGGCTTACATCCAGGGGCGCAGCCAGACCTTCGGCAAGGGGGGGGGGGGGGCACGGCATCCCCAGAGGGCCCCCTCGGCCAAAGGGCCCCCCCCCCCCAAAAAAAAAAAAACACGCGAAATGGTATCTCCTCGGATTTATGCCTCTATATTTTGCAGGGGTCCTAAATTATCGAGAAGAAAAAAAACGTCGGACAGACCCATGTTGAACAGACCCCATGCGTAGATTGACTGATAAGTACGTAGTCTGATATAAAATAATGTGCGGCAACTGACTCCCTTTGGCACCATGTGAAGTATTAACACGCGCACCGACATGGGGTGCGGATATCCGCCCATCAGAGGTTTTCGTAAATATTGGGAAAACGGCGGTGTGTAGAGCCACCAAACTTAGCATAGCTCTTTGGGCATCAATTATCCACATTTTGTGTAATTTTGTATCTCGAGTCATCTCAGGTCAGGTCAACAGGTCCTGTTAAGTGAACCCACCTCCAAGCAAGTTTTGAAAGTTAAGTGACCCCACCTCCAAGCAAGTTTTTGAAAGTCGTGCCAAAGCCACAGTGATTGACCGAGTGGTTTCAAACTCACAGGACTTAATAAGGTCATAAGTACCTACAATTCGTTTCTCTTGGATTTATAATATCGGTGACCTAATGTCAGATCCAGGGGCGCAGACAGACCTTCGTCAAGGGGGAGGCACAGTATCCCGAGGGGCCCCCTCGATCAACCCCCCTCCCCCCAAAAATGGCGCAAAATGGTATATCCTCGGATTTGGGCCACAATATTTTGCCGGGCCCCCAAATAGTCGCAACATAAAACGTCGGACAGGCCCATGTCAAACAGAACCTATGCGTAGATTGACTGATAAGTTCTTAGTCTGATCCCAAAAAAATGCGGCAACTGATCCCTGTTGGCACCATGATGAAAAGTATTAACACGTGGACCGACTTGGGGGCCGGATATCCGTCCCCTGAAGTTTTCGTAAATATTGTAAAACGTCGACACGCAGCGCCGCCAAACTTGGCGTAACTCTTTGGGGAACAATCACCCAAATTGTGTGCCATTTTTTATCTCGAGTCATCTCAGGTCAGGTCAACAAGTCACGTTAAGTGATCCCACCTCCAAGCCAGTTTTTTTAAAAGTTTGTGGTCGTGCCAAAGTGATCGACCGAGCGGTTTGAAACTCACAGGATTCATTTAGGCCATAGCCCATAGGTACCTACAATTCGTATATCTCGAATTTGTAATATCGGTGACCGAAGGTCAATTCGATTTGATAAACTTCCATTATAAGTAAATGGAGAATATAAAACACGTAGAAATCCACAGAAAACACTTACATTTGACCAGTTTTCACCAGGTGCCTACACCATTCTTATGCCAAATGCAAAGATCCAAGTCACATTTTTGGTATGTGACCTCCACGAGGTCAACTCAGGTGACCCAAGAGGTTATGTGTTTTGTTATGCAATAACTCTGCCAAATGAAGGTAGAGTAATGGAGTTATCAACAATATGCTTCGCTCGTCGAGACACGTTGATTGATGTAAAATTTGAACTTGATCTGCCTTGACCTGAGCACAGGACAGGTCAATTTTCGAATATGTCCTAACTAGGTCATGATCATCCGATATACCATTCGATGTGTCTCGACAGATAATTACAATGGTGAAAACTGTAAGTATCACTCTATCATGCGTATCTCAAAAGTTATTCCCTAAAAACAATTCCGCTATTTTGAGAATGTTTCACGTTCGATGGCCTTCCCTGAGCTAGAGATTTGAGCCGGTCGCCTTACTTTGGTATTCGAGCTAAGAAATTCACTTTTCAAATTCACAGAAAAAAAAATGTTTTTGTTTTCTCCGAAAAAAAAGTTTTTCCTATTTTGGACGGTCAAAAACACAAAATTTCGAATATTCGAGATAGCCATTTTGAAAGAAATGTCATTTATTCTCTTTTGACGTTTTATTTGCAATTTGCTTCAACTCTATTTTCTACGATTGTTCAAACATTTATCGTTTTTCCGCCAAAAATGGCATGCCATGGCGTCATTAAAGCGTCCTTATTTCCCACAATACTGCATCAATTTAATTGGACTTTGGGTGAGAAGGCGTAGAATTGATGCAGCAAAATTTACTGAAAGTTTGACGTTGATATCTATCATAGTTTTGGAATTATTGAGAAAATCCGGGAGGGGCTGATTCTGCCTGCCCCCCTGCCCCCCCCCCCCCCCCCCCCAGCGGGGTGCGGGTTAAGTGTCACCGGGGCTGCTTGAATTGCATCAGGTGCGCTGTTTTGTCTATCATTGAAAGGAAGGGATACATACAAACTTCAAATTCAATCACTCGAGAGAAGAAAAAACTTCCGTTTTCATGAAGTTTTCTTTTAACATCATTGTTTTTCACGTTCAGTGCAGGGAACGTGCGGGGGGGGCATACTTGTATTGAATGCCACTCTAAGATTCCTGTGGAAGGGGGGGGGGGGGTATTTATCCCTGATGCTCCCTGGATCCGCCAGTACCAGCAATAACCGCCAATGAGAGCCTCTGCCAGACACTTACCTAATGGAATTCATTTTCCCATTTTCTAAATTTGTATAAGTAATTGCGAAAGTTGTGTCATGCCGCGAAGCGGCGCAAGATTTCCCGGTTGGGGCTGCTTGAATGGCATCAGGTGCGCTGTTTTCTCTATCATTAAAAAGGGAGACATACAAACTTCAAATTAAATCACTCGAGAGAAAAATACTTCCGTTTTCATGAAGTTTTCTCATAGGATCATTGTTTTTCACGTTCAGTGCAGGGAACGCGCGGGGAGGGGGGCATACTTGTATTGATGCCCCTCTCAGATTCCTGTGGAGGGGGGGGGGGGGGCATTTGTCGCTGATGCCCATTGGACCCGCCAGTGCCAGCAATTATCGCCAAGGAGAGCCTCTGCCAGACACTTACCTAATGGAATTCCTTTTCCCATTTTCCAAATTTGTATAAGCTATTGCGAAAGTTGTGTCATGCCGCGAAGCGGCGCGAAATTTTCCGGTTTTTGACTGTGGATAGCTGGATTTTGACTGCTGCAAAGACGATTTTACGATAAATTGGGAACGCGGGGGGGGGGGCATACTTGTATTGAATGCCCCCCTCTCCCAGGTTTCTGCGGGGGGGGGGGGGGGGGGCATTTGCCCCTGATGTCCCCCCCTGGATCCGCCAGTAATCTTTCGGACGTTTTTTTTTCTCGCGCGTCGCTACCTCTTTTTGTTCTCGAGATATAGACGGGTTTGGTAAGGACACCTATGTATGGCCTAAATTTTACCTTTGTTGACCTCTGGTGACCTCAATGGCCTAAATGACCTGACCTAAAATAATGACTTAGTACTTTCATTGTTTCGAGCTATCTAACCTGTTTCTGTTTGTCGCTGTACGTTGCATGACTTTTTAAATCTTGTAGGGGCGGGTATCCATCCCCCCCCCGTCGGTTCGAACTTGGTGCGAACCCCGTCTGTGCGTGGGTTAACCATTTTAGATGCCCGCACAAGGCACCTTGAAGGTCCCAGCAGCAACACAATCAATAAGAGGCAACGCGGAACGTCTGGCCCTCAACATTTTACGTTGTCCCGATTGCTCACGTGTGACATATTACATTGGAAACACATAAATTCGAGGTAATTCACAGTCACTAATGTGTAGACTATGGAGTGTGGAGGGGCTTTACGCGAAACGATCCGTCATAAGTTTGGAAAGACAACTTCAGAAAATAGCAACGTATAAAACTTCCGTTGAAAATGTTAAGCGCTCACGGGATTTTCAAGAAGCTTGTCTTAGTATATGGCCACTGGCAGATCCAGCAGGGGGGGGGGGGGGGGGGAGCTAACATGCCTCAAACCGCCCAAATTCGCCCAAAATTTGACATATTTTCTGATTTAAAAAGACAAATTAACCCGCGCCCCGCTGGGGTATTCGGTCGAACACGCTGGGGGCGGGCAGATTCTGCCCCCCTCCGAACCAACAACCGCAGCGAGACGCGCAAGGCCGTAATCGAAAGCTCTCAATGAACCGCATCTAACGTGTACGAGACATTTTCAAAATAAGGTCACATCTCAGGACACGGCCAGGTCAAAACTCAAAATTAAGGTATTTTAGTTTTGGGGCCATACTTTCCATCCAAAGCCTTATATTGAGACTATTATCGCACAAAGTACTCTCAAAGATATAATGCATCTCCCGCATTATAAAAAGTGAAATTGTAAGCAAAGGTCAAGGTCAGGTCAGGTCACAAAAAGTCACTTTTGGCAAGAGGTCTACGAAGGTTATTTTACACGTAGAATTTGATAGTAGCAGCGATTTTCACAACCTGACACTATATATGGTTAGGTCAGGTCACATAAAGTCAAAATTTGAAATTGATTTATCTAAATAAAAAAGGCATGTCTCTAGACCGGTTTTGTCTCAGAAAAACAGTGGTGGCATTTTTTGTCTGTATCTGGTCAATAAAAGCCAAAATAACGTAACTTAAAAAAATGACGTCATGAGATATTTATACTTACGGAGCCATAAGTCAATTAAGATATTGCTTTGAAATTTGGTTTGGGTATCGTCCATACCTGGTTCACTCAGATATATTCCGTTCTTCGTATCTTCAAGAAAGAAAAAAAATGTGAAAAGTTTTCTGGAAAATTTTATATTTTTATTTTTAGGAGTCAAAAACCCAAACTTTCGAAAATCTGAGATAATAGTTTTGAAGATAATGCCATTTCCTTTCTTTTGACGTTTTTCATTTACAATCTGCTTCAAAACTCGATTTTCTACGATTTGTCAAACATTTATCGTTTTTCGACCAAAATGGCGTGACATGACGTCATTAAAACGTCAAGATCTCCCAAAGTGCTACATCAATTTCATTGAACTTTTGTGAAAAGACGTAGAATGAATGCAGCATAAGGTACTGTAAGTTGTACGTCGATACCTATCATAGGAGTTGGGCTGAGGGGCCGAGGCCTTCTCCCCATTGGGCCGAGGGGCCCTTCGGGCCCCTCGACCCAAGGGGGGGGGGGGGGGGGGCACGTGCCCCCTCCCTGGCTTCGCCCCTGCTTACATCATACTTGGAAGACAGACGACAGCGAGTACGAATACGACTAAGATTTTCGACGACTCAGATCATAAACGCCAGGCTGTCCGCAGGGAACCATTTCTTGGGACCATTACTGGGACCATTATTTCCACTCATATATTTAGACGGACTCTCAAATAAGACTAAAAATGACATTATTTTCTTTGCTGACGACACATCACTCGACGCCTCACATACAACGGCAGACTTACTCGCGACTCGAACAATCATTACAGCACGACCTCGACGCCTCACATACACCGGCAGACTTACTCGCGACTCAACAATCATTACAGCCCCTTACCTCGACGAAATATACAAGTACGGTAGAAAATGGGCTATTACATTTAAAGGGAGTGTGCCTACTGTTTTGAAATGTCAAAAAAAAATTCATACGGTAAGTAGCTATTGGTTTGATTGTTGTATATGATGAAATTCACATCTGGAGCCCCTTTAGTTGAATTTTCGCTTATATTGTTTTTTTCTTCTTCTTCTTATTTGTTGTTTCGATATCTATAAAACGATCGCCACTATGGTGATGTTATGTAAAACGGCGCACATAAAACAATACAATTACGGTCACATCATGCAAGATAGGAAAACAAGTTTTGCACAGCACGTTCTTGCCACTGTTAACTTTATTATGTGCAAGTTTCGTTGCTCTAAATTGATATCTTCTTCAAAAAATGGCCATCGGCCATCATCGAAACGGCCATCATCGAAAAACATGATGGCCGTCCAGTTTCTGTTCGGCTGCTGCTATCAGCGTGCACGAGCTGTTTTGTTTAATTGCTATTGGCCGGTGCTAACAATGTGATAGCAGTTGAATCGATAGTTGCAGTGCTTCTGGTAGCGGAAGCCCTCTGGAGTCTACCCGATAACTTTTTGCTCCCAGCAAGTTCCTGGAGTCTTTGGAATATCTCAGCAACTAGGGCGAATCTGGAGAAACGAAGTCATGGGTCAATTCAGAAAATTATGTTCTATAGACCAGTGTCAATAACCCCAAATAAGCGATGTGAGTAGGCACACTCCCTTTAACACCGAAGAAACAATTCAGCAGACATTCTCATACAAACAAGAGAATTCATCGTCAACACTGACATTCGGAGGTGACCCAGTGCCAATTCATGACGATCACACGCACCTTGGCATGACTTGCTCTAAAGGCCTCCGCTTTCACCAACACAAACACAATATGCCACAAAATAAACAAAACGCTCAGTCCTCTGTATAACATTACAAAACACATACCAAAACCAATTCTAGATCAAATATACAAAGTACACATTAGACCTCATTTCGACTACTGCGACGCCATCTACGACGGACACATAACAATACAAGATGCGACCAGACTCGAGACATTACAAAACAGAGCTGCAATACTGGTTACCGGGGGATTATTCAGGACGCCTTCCGACAAACTACGGACAGAACTGGGATGGGACAGACTAACAACGAGATGACGTTTACACAGACTGACGCTCTATCATAAACTAAACGACCCAGGACAACGTTGCCCAAACTACATCACATCAATCATGTCAAACACTCGAGCTCAAGACATCAACAGACAACTCAGAAATGATAACATGCACACTAAAACCACCAGCCGCACATCATCATACCACAAGTCATTTTCCCCCATAACTTGCACACAATGGAGCAAACTGCCCAGCACAACACAACATATTACACACTCCGCTTTCAAACAGTAGCTCTGCGAGCACCAGGGAGCGTCCGATGCACCCATTTACTTTACTGTTGGATCAAAAAAGGGAAATATATTGCACGCGAAGCTAAGAATGGATGACTTATTTGAATTCTCATTTATTTAGTATTCAAAAAACAACAACGCCCTCTTGTCAATGCGAACACCGCAATGAAACTATTAGTCGTTTCGTCCTTTGATGTCAAAATCATACGGAGCAGAGACTTTTGTTCAACAACATCTCCCAAACATTACTTCCTGACTTTAGAAATAAATCACCCAAGGACCAACTACAAATTCTACTATATGGAACAGACCAAACCGGCGGCAGCGGTCGGTCGGTGGCCTTGCATTTCCAAAATGTCCTGCTAAATTCGAAACTATTTGCTGATTTTCCTTAATTTTGTTCAGCAATCCCCACCTTAAAGGAAATAGTTCACCTTGGAAATTTTTTACCCAACACGATTTGATTATATTTTGTAATACAATTTCTTTTTATATTGTCAAAAATGGCCTTATATCGCGCCGATTCAGGACAGAAGGCCGTAAATTTGTATTGTTTATCAAAACTATATGTATACTCTCTGAGTCAGAGTCCTGACGTCACGCGAATGTAAAAAATGGTTCAGCCAATCAGATTCGAAAGTAGTCGCGTAAAGATAGACTCGCATTGGAGATGTGCCAACCGGCGGCCGGCGATTCGTTTGCTAGCACCAGCTGCAAGCTGATTGGCTGATGGTATAGCCTCTGCCCGGGCTAGAACCAGTACAACATTCTTTCGCCAGCACCGCATTCCTTCGCCAAAAACTCAAATAGATTCGGCTGGAGAGCTTTTCAGTCAAGAACACTTGCAGATAGGGGTTTCCCAACACGGGCTACACAACTGCTATCTCAGTTTAAAACTAATGTTGAAGGTGAACTATTTCCTTTAAATGGACGCGACGTGCCCGGAGGTGAGTGGGCTTCAACCTACACCAGAGCGAGCTGTGCCGTGGCGGCGGTCGCAGTTAACCATTTATCCTTCTTTTCAGACAGGGTGCCTTTTTTAACCCTCGCCCTACGGGAGCTTTTTTCACCTTCGCCCTACTGACAGGGGCCCCTGTTAAGGGTTGACAGAGCCCCCTGTTAACTTCCAAACCAAGCAACTTAGAGCAATGCAGTAAGAACCATCATGTTGCCTGTCATGAGAGGAATCTAACAGTATGCGATTTTTAGGTTTCAGGTCAACGGGTGACCTTCCAGGTCAAGTGAATGACCTCGGATTTACCACGTCCAGAACAGCGATTTTGCTCTTCAGAAAACCTCAAATTATAAATTGATAAATGTAAATAAAAAGGCATGTTCCTAGACCAGTTTTGGCTCAGAAATACTAAACAGGTAATTATTTGTTCGTATCTCGTCAAAAAAAGTCAAAAAAAGTTATTTAAAAAAATTACGTCATCAGTTTCTTACACTTAGGGAGCCATCACTCAGTCAAAAATGGAGATATTGCTTTTAAATTTGGTATGGGTATTGTCCAACTCAGTTATCTTACATATATTCCGGTTATTCTAACATCTTTGAACATTTTGATTTTGTGGGATTTTTTATAAAAAATAATAAGTTTTATGGTCAAAAACACAAAATTTTGCAAATCAGAGATTGCCATTGTAAAGAGAATGCCATTTTGTATCTTTGGTGAATTGCGTTTGCCATTTGCTTTAAAACTCTGTTTTCTAACATTTTTCAAATATTTATTGTTTTTCCACCAACATGACGTTATCAAAACATTATTATCTCCCAAACTACTCAACCAATTTCAAATAAATGTTTACAGCATACGTATAATTGTTGTTAACTCAGCTACCGAAAATTTCAGCAGGATGCGCCGCATGTGTTAAAGTGATTCAATAAAAACCTCAGGGGGGGCCTGTCAGCCCCCCCCCATCCAGTAGGGCGAAGGTTAATAATTTTTGCTTTTCCGTCTTTCTGATTTACTTCCATATTTTGTTTAATTTATGTTTAATAAACTTGATGATGATGATGACGAGGGCGGCCATCCGGCCGAGCGCCGGGGTAGATCACACACAATTTTGTACAGGGCGCAGTAGCGACGCCATGCGGCCATCCCTGGAACTACTGTACTATATTTGCCTGCAACATCTGTAGCTACTCTACTGTTTTTTTTCTTCTTCTAACCGCCACCCATTAATAGGTGACCAGGAGTGCCCCCGCCCTCGATCCCAACGACGCACGACACCTTAAAGGAAATAGTTCACCTTGGAAACATTTTACCCAACACGATGATTATATTTTGTAATACAATTTCTTTTTATATTGTCAAAAATGGCCTTATATCGCGCCGATTCAGGACAGAAGGCCGTACATTTTTATTGTTTATCAAAACTATATGCATACTCTCTGAGTCGAGAGTCCTGACGTCACGCGAATGTCAAAAATGGTTCAGCCAATCAGATTCGAAAGTCGTCGCGTAAAGATAGACTCGCATTGGCGATGTGCCAACCGACGGCCGGCGATTCGCTTGCTAGCACCAACTGCAAGCTGATTGGCTGATGGTATAGCCTCTGCCTGGGCTAGAACCAGTACACCATTCTTTCGCCAGCACCGCATTCCTTCGCCAAAAACTCAAATATATTCGGCTGGAGAGTCTTTTCAGTCAAGAAGACTTGCAGATAGGGGTTTCCCAACACGGGCTACAAAACTGCTATCTCAGTTTAAAAGTAATGTTGAAGGTGAACTATTTCCTTTAAATGGACGCGACGTGCCCGGAGGTGAGTGGGCTTCAACCTACACCAGAGCGAGCTGTGCCGTGGCGGCGGTCGCAGTTAACCATTTATCCTTCTTTTCAGACAGGGTGCCTTGATTTAACCCTCGCCCTACGGGAGCTTTTTTCACCTTCGCCCTACTGACAGGGGCCCCTGTTAAGGGCTGACAGAGCCCCCTGTTAACTTCCAAACCAAGCAACTTAGAGCAATGCAGTAAGAACCATCATGTTGCCTGTCATGAGAGGAATCTAACAGTATGCGATTTTTAGGTTTAAGGTCAACGGGTGACCTTCCAGGTCAAGTGAATGACCTCGGATTTACCACGTCCAGAACAGCGATTTTGCTCTTCAGAAAACCTCAAATTATAAATTGATAAATGTAAATAAAAAGGCATGTTCCTAGACCAGTTTTGGCTCAGAAATACTAAACAGGTAATTATTTGTTCGTATCTCGTCAAAAAAAAGTCAAAAAAAGTTATTTAAAAAAATTACGTCATCAGTTTCTTACACTTAGGGAGCCATCACTCAGTCAAAAATGAAGATATTGCTTTGAAATTTGGTATGGGTATTGTCCAACTCAGTTATCTCACATATATTCCGGTTATTCTAACATCTTTGAACATTTTGATTTTGTGGGATTTAAAAAAAGAAGAAAAGTTTTAGGGTCAAAAACACAAAATTTTGAAAATCAGAGATTGCCATTGTAAAGAGAATGCCATTTTGTATCTTTGGTGAATTGCGTTTGCCATTTCCTTTAAAACTCTGTTTTCTAACATTTTTCAAATATTTATTGTTTTTCCACCAACATGACGTCATCAAAACATTATTATCTCCCAAACTACTCAACCAATTTCAAATAAATGTTTACAGCATACGTATAATTGTTGTTAACTCAGCTACCGAAAATTTCAGCAGGATGCGCCGCATGTGTTAAAAGTGATTCAATAAAAACCTCAGGGGGGGGGCCTGTCAGCCCCCCCCCCCCATCCAGTAGGGCGAAGGTTAATAATTTTTGCTTTTGCGCCTTTCTGATTTACTTCCATATTTTGTTTAATTTATGTGTAATAAACTTGATGATGATGACGAGGGCGGCCATCCGGCCGAGCGCCGGGGTAGATCACACACAATTTTGTACAGGGCGCAGTAGCGACGCCATGCGGCCATCCCTGGAACTACTGTACTATATTTGCCTGCAACATCTGTAGCTACTCTACTGTTTTTTTTTCTTCTTCTAACCGCCACCCATTAATAGGTGACCAGGAGTGCCCCCGCCCTCGATCCCAACGACGCACGACACCTTAAAGGAAATAGTTCACCTTGGAAACATTTTACCCAACACGATTTGATTATATTTTGTAATAAAATTTCTTTTTATATTGTCAAAAATGGCCTTATATCGCGCCGATTCAGGACAGAAGGCCGTAAATTTTTATTGTTCATCAAAACTATATGCATACTCTCTGAGTCGAGAGTCCTGACGTCACGCGAATGTAAAAAATGGTTCAGCCAATCAGATTCGAAAGTAGTCGCGTAAAGATAGACTCGCATTGGCGATGTGCCAACCGGCGGCCGGCAATTCGCTTGCTAGCACCAACTGCGAGCTGATTGGCTGATGGTATAGCCTCTGCCTGGGCTAGAACCAGTACACCATTATTTCGCCAGCACCGCATTCCTTCGCCAAAAACTCAAATATATTCGGCTGGAGAGTCTTTTCAGTCAAGAAGACTTGCAGATAGGGGTTTCCCAACACGGGCTACAAAACTGCTATCTCAGTTTAAAACTAATGTTGAAGGTGAACTATTTCCTTTAAGTTAACACCAGAGAACAAAAGAGAAAATGTCGCAGCACTCCCAGCTAAGAAATGGAAACAAATATAAAAAGCATATGAAGAGAGGTAGTTTGGGTGAGGAGAGGTAGTTAGTATTGGATGTGGTGATATAAAAGAAGGCGAAAAGTAGTCATTGTTGAAAACAGCAAATGACTGCCCCCCCCCCCCCCCCAACTACGTCCCAGGATATCATCCTCACTCATCCTCATCCAGGACAGGATGAGGATGGCTTCATTCACTGTGTTAGTAAAGGGGATATCAGTCATACAGGGCGGAGGACAAATTCTGGTCTATTTTCGAGTTTTCTTGCTGGTACTCTGTGGACTCAGCTAAACGTAGCTTGTTGCTGAGTAGGGATCCCAAAGCCAACGCCAATGAATGGGTATATACCTAATGATATACCATATAATAATATATCTGGTATTATATAGTAGGAAATGATAATGGATCGTCTGTGGATAATATGACAGGAAAGGTGATTACATGACAGGTAATATATGACAGGAAAGGTAATTATGATATATAGGACAAATATGTAATCCGATAATATTTCACATTGTTCTTTGGAATGAACATGAAAGGTGTTATAATCACGATGTATATGTACATCAGCATATTCTATATTGAAGCTCTATATTTATTCATGTAATGTGTTTAAACTCGTGAAATGTTGGTAACTGCACTGATATTACTAACAATTAAGTATTATAATGCTGTCACTACCGCATTGTTTTCGTCATATTCCTCCAGAATTTGACGTTTGGTGATATTTTTCATAAGTTGCTTAGAACGGGGAATCGCATTAAGTTGTGGGAAAACAGATGATATTGAAGAGTTCCATAGACGTGGACCAAACCAAGCTATTGTGCGGATGCGGTAAAGTTTCCTAGTAAATATTTCAATGAAGTGACGTGTTATTCTAGATCCACGATGGTTAGGCGGAGATAAATTGAAGAGTGATCTAATCAAGGTTGGAGCTTCTCGGGTAATGACACTATGCATTACAAGAATGGACTGTTGTTTAGCAATATCTGTAAGTTTAAGTAGCTGAAGTTTAAGAAATATTGGGTTCGAGTGGGCAATCCTATGTTGATTGTCAATAATCCTAACTGCTTTCTTCTGAAGAATTAATAGTTTATTGAGTAATGTTTGCGCCGAATTTCCCCAAATAAGGCAGCAATAATTGAGATAGGGCATAACTAGACTATTATACAATAATAACAGATATTTGCGGCCGAGGAAGGATCTTGATCGCTTTAGTATGCCAATATTTCGGCTAATTATGACAGCTATGTGATCAATGTGGCTCTTCCACTTTAGGTTTGTATCTATGTATACGCCAAGATACTTTACAGTCTCAGAGTGTTTGATAATGGCTTCATTCAAAATTACTTGAATCTTTACATCTTGATTACTACTATTATACAGTTGATACAACGTCTTCCTAGTGTTCAAGGAAAGTGTATTTATCTGAAACCATTTGCAAAGCATTAGTAAATTTGAGTCTAGCATATTTTGTAGTTTTACTGCGTTATCGGCTTCAAAGAAAATTGCTGTATCGTCTGCATATAACAAAGTTGATGCCTGTTTGCAAACATTAGGAAGATCATTTATGTACAGAATAAAGAGCAGGGGTCCCAAAATAGATCCCTGTGGGACACCAATGTTTATTTTTTTTGCAAACTGGATTTTATATTGAGATATTCAACACACTGATATCGATCATTTAAATACGATTCAATTAAATTTAGAAATGTGTCCAAAAAAACATATGCCCTGAGTTTGCTTAGTAGTATGCTATGTTCCACCGTGTCAAAAGCTTTTTTTAGGTCTAAGTATATCCCACATGTAATATTATTGTGCTTAAATCATTTTAGCACTTTATCTTGTAGGAAGAGCAGGGGCATATTATGTTGAGTGGCCCTTTCTGAAACCGAATTGATTACAGCAAAGAATATCGTTATTTGAAATATGATCCATCATTCTATGATGAATATTTTTTTCCAGAACTTTTGAAAGGTAGGGCAAGATGCTAATTGGCCTGTAGTTGTTCATATTTGTATTATCTCCTGATTTAAAGATCGGTCTAACCACTGCAATTTTAAGTTTATTGGGAAATACCCCAGCTTGTAAGCAACAATTTACCAAATTGACAATGTGGTGAATGATGGAATTATAAGTAAGTTTTAACAATTTACCATTAATGTTGTCAACACCAGCCCCTACATTTTTCACGTTTGTAACAACTTTCATAAGTTCATCACTGTTTGTGAGCTCCACTTGATTTATTGTGTTATTACAAGTATTTACGAACATTAAGGGGCTCTCAGAGCATGGCTCAATTGTACTTTGTAGTACTTTCCCCACAGAGCTGAAACATTTGTTAAAGCTATTAGCTATTTCGTTTGGGTTATCAACTTCAATATCATTTTCATTCTTGAAGGAATTAGGTAAGCGCCTTGTATTGCTTTTACCTATTGCATGTTCATTAAGTATGTTCCACATTTTCTTTGCATTATTTCTGTTTGTTTCAAGTTGAGTTTCTATGTATTTCTTTTTTGCACATCTTATAATCCCATTTAGGATGTTCCTATACTGATTATACTTTTTCTTGTTATTTGGTGAAGGATGTTTTTGCTTCAAGGCAAATAGCTTTGATCGGTGAATGATGGATGAAAGGATTGCAGGAGATATCCATGGCTTAATTGCGCTATTTTTTCTATTTGTTTTATGTTGATAACTATACCGACTTTTGGTTGTTGAATAGGCATGTGAAAGAACATCACATGCTTCTTCTGGATCACTTATATTTTCAAAACCATCTAGTGCATGTATCAAGTCATTTGTGAACTGAGTAATTTTGCTGTAATCAAAATTGACCTTGGTTTCTATTATGTTTTCATTGAGCACAATGTGTTTATTTAAAGTTGAAAATACTGGAAAATGGTCACTTGTATCATCAAATATTATACCAGAATTTTGAACACAGCCCAGGTTGTTACAAAATATATTGTCAATGAGAGAAGCACAAGTGTCTTGAGCTCTAGTGGGCTTTGATATTAATGGCAGAAAACCAGACGATGCCAAGGTACTAAACAATTATAAAGTTTGGCTGTTATGGCACATGTTTAGAAGATCTGAAGATCTGTTGATTAAAGTCTCCACAAAGAAAGATAGTTTTGTTTTTGGTAGAAAGAAAATCAAGAGCAATCCCAAACTCATCATTGCAAATGCTATGGTTGAGGTTAGGAGGCCTATATAAAAGGAAAACAGTAATAAATAAAGTGCTACTCAATTGACACTCCAAAAGTAAAGATTCTGTACATTTAACAAGTTTGGGCATTTTCCTTATACTCTTTAAGCAATCATTTATTGCATAAATCGCTACTCCTCCACCAACGCCCACATCTCGATTGTCAAAAAAAAACATGAGTAGCCTTCTAAACGTCTTTTTTCCTCTAACCCATCATGTAACCAAGTCTCTGAAACACATGAAAGACCATCTACATTTTGTGAGGTGCAAGAATACCTGAAACTCTGAAAACTTATCATCCGATAACATGGACCTTGCATTCACATGAATAATGCTACATTGGTGGGAAATGTGAGGTTCTTGACTGATAACAAATTCATTTGGGAAGCTGAAATATTTACAATTTGTTCTAAGAGTTTCAGAAGTGTTTTGGGTCTGTGATAGGTCAGAAGGGCCAATTGTAGGGAATGGTGAAAACAATTGTTGATCGAGAGTTTGTGGGTGGGCAGTGCTCTCACACAGGCTCATGTACTATTCCTACTTGATAAAGGAACAACTGCTTTGCTACAAGTTGTTTATCAATGTGATTATGCAATAAACTATTTGTTTTGTACAAGGATACAATATTCCCTTGGGGAAGCTCGGGAATACATATATTACGTATTATGGCAGTATTTTAATGATAACCAAATTGCATGGATACCTACACCACCAAGAATCATGTGATAAGTACGCAGTGTGTCCATACAATTCAATAATTACACAAAAAGGCAACACCATGTCAAGAAAAGAAGAAAAAAACGCATATTTTAAATCACAATATTCAGTATTGAATTAAATATTAAAACAATAAAGCAAAGAAAAAAACTGTTTTCCAAGTTGTCACGTGACCATAAATGATGTCTTTGCCTTTATTGTAAATGTAACGTGTGCGCTATATTTGCATACTATTTATATGAATGGGAAAGGACTGAGAAATACTATCAGTCACAATGACCAGTTGCCAGGATACTTTGATTTTGTATTGTTGTATGGCTACTTATTCATCACACCATCACATAGAAGTATGTGAGTAAAATGTATTATGAGGCTCTGTTTTTGTTATATTGATTTGAATTGAGCTTCAGTTGACCTGAAACAGGAGCAAACAAACAAAAATGCTCACAACCAATCAATGAAACTGTAATGTGTGAAAATTCTATGATGATAGTCATTTTCATGATAATATCGCTCAACCAGTCACCTGGTAGATGAGGAGTATGCATGTGTCAGACTCAATATTGATCAAGATTGCATAAGCATGTATTTTTGCTGTATTTTCTACAAATTGCACCACCAGACTTGTCTCCTGCATGCTGCATAAGTACAAGCATTAATTAATTTAGCAGGTTCACAGGCCCTCCCAGAAGACCTTAGCAGGTCTGATCTGAATGAATCTGATCTGAATGATGTAGTTCTAGATGCTTAGGGGCTGGTCCAGGAGCAACTCCTTAAACTGGAACAAAACAGTCTACATATGAGTAGATAAATTTCTTAATTTTGTTGCAAATGTGAACCCTCCAGTCTCCAAGATTAAAACAGATTAAAACAGCCTTTCTGCCAGGCTATGGTGTTTTTCAACACCCATACACCCATTCATTCCCAGATTCATTCCACATGAGTCCACACAGCTCCAATAGCACCCTGGCAGAGCTGGCGGACCCATGCCTGGAGGGTTCTGACTGATCAATGTGATCATTTACTTGAAAAATACCAACTAAAGAGAGCTCCAGTAAAGGGACCAGACACCTGCATCGGCATATGGCATCCACCATATGTACATTTTGTCTTAGTATTGTTATTCAATTATATGTAATTGTGTATCATTATGTAACTATATATGTATCATTATTTCAGTGGGCACCCCATGTTGTCTTATTACCTGCCTTTATTGAAATGATTGCATATGGCCACACACAAGAAGAGAAGCAAATACTGTTGACAATTTAACTCAGCAATCCTGATATAGGTTTAAAGTGTATGTTTTTACTCAGCCCTCCTGGACTGTCTGGTTTGGCGAGTCTGACCCACTACATACTCCTCCAGGTTTGTGGCTCTGCGGGCAACTGATCCTTGAGGAATATTATTGAGAGTCCGAGAGCGCATGAAGTTGCTGCTTGTTTGCCCCTGAGTTTTGAGAGGTGCACCCTGCACTGTACTTTTGATTTCACCAGCTGTATACGATGGCTGTATGCGGCTGTAGCGTTTGTTTGCTGCGTCCCTGGCCATGATGTTGCCGTTTTTTGTGTAGTAGTTCAGGATGTCTCTGTTTTTACGCATTTCCTCCAGAAGAGAGATCATCTTAGCACGTTTCTCAGTGAGGTTCTCATGAACAGCAACTTTCTCCGCCCACTCACCACTCTGTTCAAACTTGGCCTGGTACATACACCGCTTCGCGGTCATCCAGGTCCTGAAACTTAATGATGACCCTCTTTTTGTTTCTGAGCCTGTGGCAGGCAGCGATGCATCCCTTCATGTTGACTTTTAGTTTCTCTTTGATGACTTGCATTGCTGTCTCTCTGGTTTCGCCAGGGGTTTCTCCTTCTTTACCTTCGGGGAATGCACCACCTAGGATCAGTGAGCTCTTCCTATTGAATTGCTCAACCTTGTCAAGGTTCCTATCTAGTTTTGTGAGCTCAGTCCACAGTTTCTTGTTTTCAGTTTTCAGGTTTTCTATCATCTCAGAACTTCTGTTTTGGTCAGTTTTCAGCTTTGTTATCTCCTCCTGCATTGCAGCAGTCTCCTTTCCTACAGCATCTGCCACCATCCTTTCAATAGCAGCCATGTCCATCCCTGAACTCCCCCTATTTTTAATCAATAAAGCAACTAACGAAAAACCAAACACACAGCACCAAGAGCTCTAACACTAGAAAACTAACACAAAATCAATAATACTTTACCCTACCTAACTAACTTAACATACAACACAAAACAAAACACTATACTCCCTGCTCTAGTTTGCGCCAAGATCGTCGCGATCAGGTATCGGAGCTACACATCCACACTCGGGCACGTCAGTCAAGGAATGACGTCAAGGAGTCAAGGAACGTCAGGTGTCTGAGGAGCTCGTCACTTGCAAGATCGACCCGCTCAACCATGCCAGGCAAAACCCGTTGACCGTTTTGGAGACGCTAGCAGAATATTAATTTATGAAGATTCCCTAAATAATCTTGCCATCCACCCTAACCAACCATCGCCAGACCATTCACGTTTAGGACATTTGATCCCCAGCTTTAACCCTATGTGTAACAGGCTCCTGGCCACCCCTATTTGTAACAGGGGGGGGGGGTTCCCCCCCCCCCTTGAGATCTCGAGATCTATCCGTCCGATTTTCGAAAATGAAACGGCGTTTGGTTCCCCTCAACACGATCTAAATTTCTAAAAAATAAAAAATAAAACGAAATTTTTGATAGGGGGGCAACAGGGGGCAAAAGCTACAAATTTTAGTGGTATATGTGATCCAACACAGCTGTCATGTTTATCAACCGATTTTAACACAACCAATGGGAATCGATAGAGATTAAATTGGAGATTGATATATGGGGATGACTTTTGAAAATGCAAAAATCATAGGCGTGTGCAGGTCACTCAATATGGGGGTGAAGTAAATGCGGAATAAAACTATTTTTTGATGTTGTTCTTTTGATAAATGAAATGGTATGTTATTGTGACAGACATATTTCATGTTATTTTAAATCATATTTTTGCCATAGGCAGTACCAGGTTAGTGAAAAAGGGAGGTCAAATAGGAAAAAATATTAACCGCAGGCATGTTGCTACCCAGCACTATAAATAAGTTACTGATCGAAGATAGTTCCTTTTTGCATATTGTACTTCATCATAGGCGCATCCAGGATCCAAACTGGGGAGGTGCAAGACCTTATGATAAGTATATGATCCGCTATTATGATACTAACTAGTCAACAGTGACTATTTCACTTACAACTTCAATTCACATTGCTTACCCCCTTTTTACCCTACCTGGATTCGCCTATTATATCATAATCGTTCGTAGAGTACCCTGTGGTGCGTTTCATCCGAAAACTGCAGTATGTTATGTCATTGTAGGCCCATGCATCTTGGTTTCCTTGCAATAATATGACCCCCTTCCTTCCATTCCTGAGCGCGCCTCTGCAAACAAATTATGGTATGTATTCCCTCTCCTGGCCTCAAATGTGCATATATCATTATAAGTTGACCGTCTATTGCGCCGTAATCGCTGGCATATCGTCATCACCATGCCAGACACCCCCCCCCCCCCCCTCCCCTTTCATGTGCTTGAACACGCCCCTGCAACTCTATATGTAATACATTATGAAAATAATGGAAGGAGAAGCTATCTTTTACATCTTGATAGCTATAAATGCTCCTTACATTGCTCTATTGGCTTCCCGTCAAGCATTGAATACTTCCTGGACCCCCCCCCCCCTTTCAAGCCCCTGGAACCGCCTCTGCCATGCAATTTGTATGATATTGCATTAACATCAACTAATTTGCACTTGTTTCAATCACCGTAAACCGATGTAACTCCTTCATACTTGAGGCAGTTAGGAAGAAACCGTGCATATCGCATTTCCGTATTATCGCCAAATGTCGCCGCCGAACCCTCCCAAAACCGTGCCCTGGAACCGCCTCTGTTCAGGTTAAGAACTCAAAAGTTTGACTCCAAATGCGGAATTCAATTCTAGGAAAAGTCCCAAAATGTCATGGGCCTGTTCCCAGCCGTTCTGGAGATATCTGCAAAGAAAACATGGGGGGACGGAATCCGTTACAAATAGGGTTAACCAAATAAGGGAATGCGAAGCACAAATCGGGTGCTGACTGAGCTCCTAATCCTCAGGTGGCTGACTCTGGCTGCCCGACTCATCCGCCTGTACAATGTACATCTCCACCACATTGCGTCCTCGGAGCTGTCCGACCTGGTCCTCTATCTGGTGAGCGACTATGTGCCGATATGGTTTCACATCGTACCATTTTGCACCGGGCGCCTCCTGCAAGCGATTATTTGTGCCACCAGCCTGATAGTAACAGCCGGCTGGCTGGGCATGAGCTGACCTGCCGGCTGGGCATGACATCGCGAGCTGACCTGCCGTCGCGAGCTGAGCTGCCGTCGCGTCTGTAGGACGCGGCGCCGCCTGTAGGACGGCGCGTCGCGTCTGTAGGACGCGGCGCCGCCGCATCCAGCAGACGCAGGCACAGCTGGTCCGCTTCCTTTAAAAAAAAAGAAAAAAATACCGCTTCTACGCGACGCGCCCTCCCGACTCTTCGGGTCTCGTTCGTCGACGTCGCCATCTTGACACGTAATTACGTTCGTCGTCGTCGTTGTGTCGTCATCGCCCAGTTTTGCCTACGGGCCGTTACCCGCTACCCCCCTCGACCTCGGTCTCTGCGCCGCTCTTTCTAGAGCCGCGCAGGGGACCTGATCACAGACCACCGTGCTTGAAGTACCCCCACCCCCCTGTACCCTTACCGGTCTACACTTCGCTCTTCCGTCTTCTACTTCGTCTCTACTCGTCTCCTCAAGCCATCTACTCGCCTCGTCCATTCTCGTCTCTTCTCGGCCGACATCTCTACTGTTTATCTTGTCTTGTCCTCCATTTGATTCCAGCTTAAAACTTTGGTAATTGGCCAGGGTATTGTACTGCTACCCCTCTCCCACCCACGAGTGGTGTACGGATCCGGCTTACGCCCTTCATCTACGCCCTAAAATTGCCCTTAACTCTATTTGTAACAGGGGGGGGGGGGCGGATTCCGCCCCCCTCATGTTTTTCGCAGATATCTCCAGAACGGCTGGGAGCAGGCCCATGAAATTTTCGGACTTTTCATAGAATTGAATACCGCATTTGGAGTCAAAATTTTGAGTTCTTAACCTGAACAGAGGCGGTTCCAGGGCCCAGTGTTGGGTGGGTTCGGAGGCGAAATTTGGCGATAATACGGAAATGCGATCTTCACGGTTTCTGCCTAACTGCATCAAGTATAAATGAGTTACATCGGTTTACGGTGATTGCAACAAGTGCAAATTAGTTGATGTTAATGAAATATCATAAAAATTGCATGGCAGAGGCGGTTTCAGGGGCTTGAAAAGGGGGGGGGGTTTCCAGGAAGTATTCAATGCTAGGCGGGAAGCCAATATAGCGATGTAAGGGGCATTTATAGCTATGAAGATGTAAAATATAGCTTCTGCTTCCATTATTTGCATGATTTATTACATATAGAGTTTCAGGGGCGTGTTCAGGAACATGAAAAGGGGGGTGACTGGCATGGAGATGACGATATGCCAGCGATAACGGCGCAATAGACGTTTAGCTTATAATGATATATGCACATATGAGGCCAGAAAAGGGAATAAAGTCATTTTTGGCAGAGGCGCGCTCAGGAATGGAAGAAAGGGGGTCATATTATTGCAAGGAAACTAAGAGGCATGGGCGTACAATGACATAACATACTGCAGTTTTCGGATGAAACACGCACCACAGGCTACTCTACGAACGATTATAAGATAATAGGAGAGTCCAGGTAGGGTAAAAAGGGGGGTAAGCAATGTCAATTGAAGTTGTAAGTGAAATAGTCACTGTTGACTAGTTAGTATCATAATAGCGGATAATATACTTTTCAAAATGTCTTGCGCCGCCCCAGTTTGGATCCTCGATACACCTATGATGAAGTACAACATGCAAAAAGGAACTATCTACGATCAGTAACATATTTATAGTGCTGGGTAGCAACTTGTCTGCGGTTCATATTTTTTCCCCAATTTACCTCCCTTTTTCACTAACCTGGTACCGCCTATGGCAAAAAATATGATATATAACTGTTTTGTCTAATGTCACAATCACATACCATTTCATTTATTAAAAAAAAACATCAAAAAATGGTTTTATTACGCATTTACTTCACACACCCATATTGAGTGACCTGCACACGCCTATGATTTTTGCATTTTCAAACGTCACCGTCATATATCAATTTCCAATTCAATCTCTATCGATTCATATTAGTTGTGTTCAAATCGGTCGATAAACATGAAAGCTATGTCGGATCAAAAATACCACTAAAATTTGTAGTTTTTGCCCCATTGTTGCCCCCTATCCAAAATTTAGATATTTTTATTATTTAGAAATGTAGATCGTGTTGAGAGGAACCAAACACCGTTTCATTTTTGAAAATCGGACGGGTAGATCTCGAGATCTCTGGGGGGCGGAATCCCCCCCCCCCCCTGTTACAAATAGGGGTAGCCAGGAGCCTGTTACAAATAGGGTTAAGGTTCGTTTTTGCAACCCCTAAGGTTACATTAAATACAAATCAAACCTTCTTCCCTCAGCATCCAGTTCGTCATCAGCACCCATTTTTACATCAATCGTCCGCTTCACGCCGACCTCGCGGGCGGAGGGCGCGCTCCCTGCACGCGCTGCGCTCCCTCAGCGGTGGTCAGCCTTATGAGATTTCCACGAGGTGTAAGCGGAGTAGGGCAACTGAGCGAGCTTAAGTTGTACATATATGGGTATCATTCACGCGTTTTCGGGACAGCGACGCATTCCAAGAGTGATTATTGATTTGTATCCTCTCCTTAGTACTGACTGCGCTAGCATTGTTCATCGTTATGTTCCTCTTACTACGGTGGACTAGCGGATCCAGGGGTATGGGGGGTATGGCGGCCATACCCCCCCCCCCCCACACGCCTGAAATCGGAGCAAAATTGACACATTTCCTGATATAATAAAACAATCTAAGCAGCTTTTACTAAGGAAAGTTTGTTTAAATTACCTATTTTAAATTATATTTTTAATAACGTATAAGCAAGCGAAATCCGATGAGTTTTCAGAATTGTGTGAGACATTTTGGAATTGCCCCCCCCCCAAAAAAAAACATACCCCTCCCCCTTCCCTCCCCCTCCCAAAAAAAAACACCGTTCTGGTCTCTGGATCCGCCAATGCTACGGTGGAATGACCTGAGTAGGCGACGCGCGCACTATGACAGGGCACTGTTTATAATCATCATCTGATATGACTCTTGACTCCTGAAAGCCAATGTTTCAACCTGAAAGAAAATATAATGGTATCCAATCATAGCCAAGTCTGTTAAGAGCATAATAAAGCTGGTCTGAAACCTCTACCTTCTCTAGCAGAGGAGCTACATATGTCGCAGCCAAAGATAGTACAGTAGTTCCGGGGATGGCCGCATGGCGTCGCTACTGCGCCCTGTACAAAATTGTGCGAGATCTACCCCGGCGCTCGGCCGGATGGGGGATGAAATTCAGGGGAAATTAATAGAGCCATATTGTTTCCAGGTGCATGGAGCACGCTGATATTATAGGGCACCGTGATCTGCGACTAACGACACAGCCTAATGTGTAGGTAGCTGCGTCGGGTTGGCCGGTGGGTGCCTATTATTAGCCAGACGTGCGATGCGTATGCTGTATCATCATCATCATCATCATCATCATCATCATCATAATCATCATCATCATCATCATCATATATTTCGGATACATCCATTGCATGGTTTTTCAGTAATCCACGTCATTTACAGCTCAGTAAAAATACTGCATTAAAACATACTCATCGCATATCACACTCATTTCAAAGTTAAATTACATGACTTCACCTACGTTCGCTTTAAAAATTATAAAACTTGGAGAACACCTGACAGTCATCGGAAGCTGATTCCATGCCCGCGTCGCACGACACAGAAAGGAGCGCCGCGCAAACTCCGTTCTGACTCGGGCAACTTCCAGCTCTCGGTTTTGTGTCGCTCGAGTGGTGCGACAAGATACCTCGGAGCGGTCGGCCAGGAGTCGGCGGATTGACACTGGTGCGTCTGTGTCATGGATGAGCTTGTACATAATATGCAAGTCGTGCTCGGCTATAAGCGTTTCTATTCTGAGCCAACAGAGCTCTTTTAGGGCCGCTGATACTCGATCTCGGTACGCAAGGTCCATAACAATTCGGGCACCGAAGTTGACACACTTCTGAATGCGTTTTAGTTGGGTAGACGTGCATCCGCCCCACACAGCCAAACAGTAGCGTATATAGGGGAATACTAGTGCCTCCACCAGCAGCTTCTTCACATCGCGCGGTACACGGCGCTGCATCCTGGCCAGAGCGATAAGCGTGCAGTAGCACCGCTGCACGACAGTCGATATGTGTTTGTCCCACGCTAACGATGCATCTATGGTGACGCCCAATATCCTGACAAACGGAGCTGGAGTGATTTCGGAATCACCGATGAGAACAGAGAATTCCGGACTGTTCTGTCGTCGTGATTTGAGGATAATCATTTCAGTTTTTGACGGGTTTATCTTTAGCCTGTTCTGAGTATACCATCTCATCGCGATAGCTAGATTGATTTCGATGCGCGTTTTTAAATCATGAAAGTTGCCAGGGAAATCAGATTCCAAGAACTGGACATCATCCGCATACATCACCATCTTGCCATGCGGAATGTGCTGAGGCAAGTCATTGGTGAACAGGAGGAATAGTACCGGGCCCAGTATGGAGCCCTGTACGACCCCATGTGTCACTGGCAGCTCACGTGATGATCCGCCTCCGATGGTCTGGGTTCTCCCGCTGAGCCAGGCACGGAACCAGCGCTGGTCGATCCCGTACCACCCCAGCTTCTCCAGGAGACGGTCATGCTCGACGCTGTCAAAAGCTTTGGATGTGTCTGCAGTGACAAGTGACGTCACGCGTCCTCCGTCAATATTGTTAGTGACATACGTGACAGCATCGAGCAGGGCCGCCTCCGTGGATTGGCCGGGGCGGAAACCATACTGTTCATCACATATAATACTATGACTAAGTAGGTATTCCATTAGTTGGGTGCACACCACACGCTCGCAAAGCTTCTCTACGACCGACAGTATCGAGACGGGCCGGTAATTATTGGGATCGGTGTCATCCCCTCCCTTGTGCAGTGGGATTACCGTGGCCGTTCTCCAGGCTGGGGGCAGTGCACAGTTTGCGATACAGCTGTTAATAACATGTAGTATGTGCGGGCCCACAACCCGGAACGTCATTCTCATCATCGATATGGTGATACCGTCAGGTCCGCTGGCCTTCGATGACCCCATGCGTTTCAGTGCAGCAGAGAGTTCTGGCAGCGTGGCCGGCCGTGGGGTGAACGCTCCGCTGCAGACTCTCGGTGGGCGGGGGCGAAGCATCTCCCCGGAGTCGGACGCCGCCAGGCTGTCTGCGACGGTGGCGCCGACTGAGGCAAAGTGCTGATTGAGCCGGTCAAACCACGCAGGCTGGGTGTTTGTCAGGCTGTCAGGTCTTGGCTCCGGTTTCCGGGATGATATCAGGAATTTCCGGATGTCTTTCCAGGTGAGGGATTTAGAGTTCCGATATGATGCAAGGAAATATTGGGAACAGGCGCTATGTTGTGCTGTCTTGACAGCGTTTCGACAATCTCGGAACGTACGATCATTTTCCTCACATGACGTTCGTCCCTTTCAACTCGCGCCCTGTCTCTGGCATCCATAGCGTCTTTCACCGTATCTTCGGACATCCCCGGCATTGGCTTATGACGCACTTTAATTTCCTTTAGCGGCATGTGATGGTCAATGACTGGGTCCCACACTGTTATCCACGCCGTCCATTTGTCTGAGGTGCTTGAAGCTTGGTACAGAGAGGACCAATCGGCTAACAGCAGGTCCAGACATAGAGCGTCCTCATTCAGTTGCCTCGTTGATCTGACAGTGATGACCCTGTGTTGGTGACGAGGTCTGGTACCCTTCACGGTTACAGTAACCAGGTCGTGATCGCTAACGTTGACTTGATGCACTTGTGCGTCCATGGTCAGGTCAGGATTATATCATTGTGTCATGTCGTTTGTGATTTTTGCATCGAGTCGATCGAGACAACTCGTACATCCTAGTCTTT